>JAPPVO010001448.1:0-31086 GCA_030407325.1 Camellia japonica | reverse complement strand
ACGTTTGGGCCGAATAAGACTCCGGATTCGGAGTGCCCTTCATGGATATCACGATTGGCCAAGATCTAAGCCTCCAAATTCAGAGCCCCATCCGTGCAGGTCACGTTTGGGCTGAATATGACTCTAGATTCGGAGCGCCCTTCGTGGATATCATGATTGGTCAAAATCTAAGCCTCCGAATTCGGAGCCCCACCCATGCAGGTCACGTTTGGTCCAAATAAGACTCCGGATTTGGAGCGTCCTTGTAGACACCCCATTTTTGACCGCCCTCAAGACTTGGGCATTACTGATGGTTTGCTCGGTGTTGAGAGATGTGCAGGCCAAAGATTCAATTCCTTCGGCAAGGAGAGAGGCAAACCCTTCAAAACACTTTGTTTAGGGGTTTGGAGTTGAAGAAAAGAGGAGAGGAGGGGAGAAAATAGGTTGGAGAAGAAGTTCGCCATGAATCCGGGTAGAAGAAAGTAGAGCGGCCCTCGCTGAATCAGGCTTATTCAATTGCATACTTGGAGTTAAGCTATGAGGCCACCATCGTTGGAAAGAAGACTTCGGGGCTTCACTTTGTACTCAAGATCTCCCAAAGCCAAGTCCGGGTGGAGGAGATATGATTGGTTGAAGCTGGGCATCATCCCGGTTGGATCGAGTTTGCGCGGCTTCACCAAAAAGGGCATAACTTTTTGCACAAGAGGAATTTTGATATAAGGTTTGCGCCATTGGAAAGCTAACTTCCGGGGCTTCAATTTGCATACCCACCGGCCATTTTTTTGACCTTGGAATCATCTATCGGCACTCTATTTTGCTGACCGGCAAAAAATAGTGCCGACCGGCACTTTATTTTGGCCGACGACCAATTTTTCTGGCCGGTTTGCACCCTTTGCACCCTCCAAGGCTGGTGCATCCCAGCTGTGCCAGCTGGAATGCACCAACACACTCCCCCGTGCATATATGTGGCTATTTTGCACCCTTTTGGTTCCTTTGACCCCCTCTCTCTTCTAGGAGCTTGAACCTTTGGCCAAGCTTCTTGGAGAAGCTTGGCCAGCTGTATTAGCTTCCTCTAGAAGCCTTGCACCCCCCTTTGGCCCCTTTGACCCTTTCCCTTTACTTAGCTTGTAAGTTAAGTGTTTTCCTTGGCTTATATAAGCACCTCTCCTCTCCCTTTGTCTAGGGTTGGAGCTTTTGAACCAAAAACCAAAGCATATATATCTATACATCTGATATATACATCCTCTCTCTCTATATATCCCTCTCTCTCATCCTTGGTGTGTGTTTGGGACCCTAAAAGTGCACTTTTACCTTAGTTTTGCACCAACACACACACCATTACACCTTGCTTCGACCTTGAGGGGCTTAGAGGGTTGATTCTTGAGTTTTTGGGCTGTTTTTGATCAGAGAAGAGTGGCTGCACCTGCTGTTCATCAAAGGTTCTTCAAGGGTAATCTTTTTACTTTAGATTCCCCAATCTTGCACAAGCTTTTAGCCTATCTTGGTTTCTGTTTTGGAGCATCATGTAAACTGAAAATAGGCTTGTTTTGAGCCCTTCTTCAACATTGAAGAAGGGCTCAACACTGTTGGGGACCTCCATGTATGACTTGCTTCATTACCCCTCTTTGGTCCCCATTTTTGCATGTTTGTTTAGCTTATCTTTCTTCTGTTTTTCGGCCATTATCAGAACTGAGAGTGGCCATATTTTGACCCCCTTGTCATGTTTCATTAAGGGTCTTTGGCTGTTTGATGAATTTTTGTATACTTCATGTTATAGCCCCTTTGTTGGCCTATTTCTTGCATAGCATCTTTGGCATATTTGTATACTGATTTGGGGGTTGTCATCTACTGAAAGTAGTCATATTTTTGGTCCCTCTTCAGTGTTGTAGAAGGGTCTTTTTCTGTTTGGGCTTTGCATCTTACACTTGCTTTGTAATGCTCTACTTTGTCTAGAAATGTGTCATGGGTTTAGCCTTGTATATCCTCATGTTTTGACTTGACTCATTGAAGCTTTTGGCCATGATTTGTCTTGTTTTAGGTCTGTTGGCCACTGGTTTTACCATTTTTGGCATGCTTAATGTAGTTGCTTTGCATTGTTGCTTGTAAGCCTTGAGGATGTGATCCATGTGTATGCGTTGGATAGGTTATTTAGATGATTTGGAATCATTTAATATGTTATTTCAGTCCCTATACCAGGTTTATATGTCTCCATTTGTCATGCCTTTCATGCTTTGAAGTATTGGTCTCTTATGCTTTAAAAAGGGTGTTGTGCATGCTTGCATGTTTAGAGCATTTTGGGGCTGTCATACCAAGGTTTTTGGGTGTATTTATGCATGATGGAACTCTGTTTTTGCTTACATAATTCATGTCATGAGTGGTCTTGGTAATGGTGGAGGAGTGTTCCCTTTTGGTGCCCTAGACTTGGCCCCATTTGGTTTGCATATTGGCATGTACATTGGTCACAATCTTGGGTGTTTTGCCACTGTTTTGGTTGGTTTGAGGGCTGCCCCATTGTAGTTAAATCCACCATTGCATGCTTGCCTCATGTTTGTTGCTTAATTGATTCATTAAGTATTGCTACATGTTAGTCCTATCGCCTAAATTGCCCATGTTTGCATTGCATTTGCACCTTGCATGTTGCATTACATTTGGCATGTTGGCATTTTAGTATTAGGTTGCATCATGGAGCCATGTTTGCATAACATGCATTGCATTACTTGGTTTGGGGTGTCAAACCAAGTGTAAGGGTTGAGATGAGTTCATACTACAAGTGATGCAACTTGTCTCAACTCATGGTCACTAAGGCCCTTGATCTTGACATGATAGGGACTTAGTTCTCATTTGTGTGTTGCATGCATATTGACATTGAAATGCAATCTTGGTTCCTTAGGCTATCATGCACCAAGATGCATAATTGATGGCCCAAGAACCAAGGGTCATGCTCCCTTGAGTCCCAAACATGATAGGGAAGCATTGGCCATGCTTACATATGCCTAAAAATTCATGCCATGCACTGCTTGTCTGCTGCTGCTGTCAAAACTGTCCTCTGCAGGAATTTTGTGCCGACCGGCAGTGTATAGTGCCGACCGGCACTATATAGGTGGCCGATAACTTCATGGACAGCCGGTGGTTATTTTGGATGGCCGGTGGATATTCCATCCAGCCGGTGATGTATAGCAGCATGCAAGGAAGGTGTTCTGGGACTTTGGCAATTTTTGGAGGGACAGGGCAGCAAGAACAGAGGCAGCAGTGTCATGATGCGGGTTCCGGGCGAGTCAGATTCGAGCATGCATCATTCGCGCATCTAAGGACAGGGCTGAGGCCCCTCCTTTCTTTTATATACTGAATTTAATTTGATAATTAGAAATTTCTGTAATAATTAATTTATTCTGTATTTGGACTGTACTATTTGGGACTGTATATTCTTTTGGTCCTCCGAGCGAGGGCATAATTGTAATAAGTGTGGGTGAGTGGTTTGTATGTCTTCCAACCCCCACTTCTTTCTCCCTTTTATTTACCTGCTTATGATGGTAGATTAGGGCACGTCTATTTTATCATACCTTATGCAATGCATGCGTGCATCCATGCATTTGTCTAAACATGCACCGGGCTCGGTACATCATACAAACTGCATCGTACTTTCAATTCCAAATTGAATACGTGATAGTTGTAGCATTTCATGTGCCATTTTAGGGTTAGCCGAGCCTACTCTAAATTGCATCCTTGCCTGTGTTGCATTAGCCACTTAACATGACCTAGGGACATGCATGTCTGCTAACTAGTTTTTGTTTTGGCACGGAGTACGATGTAAGTATTTTACGCTTTAGCATACCACATGCGTGTGAATGTTGCCATGACAGTATGCTTACCATGCGGCTAAGTGCTTACATGAGATAAACTGTTTGAATGCCTGTGGGTGGAGGTTGGATTGCTTGAGTTGGAATAACTCATTGAAATCCGTATTTTAGCCTACTTGCGAGTAGCAAATTCCAAAGCATTTTCAAAGAAAACGGGTATGCAATGCTTATTTCCAAATTAGGCAATCTAGTCTATACTTGTCTTGCTGTGCGCATAATATAGTAATTCTAGGCTAATAATTGGGATAAGAACGCATAATGTTTTCAAAATCGGATATCGCGGTTAGTAGAGGCCGGTCTTCGGACCGGGCGAAAGGGGGTGCTCATAGCTGACCTTCCCCGATCGTACCCAAGCTCCCGAGCCAAGACATTTGGTGATGACGGACACGTGGCCTTCGGCACCGAGTCAGGGTTTCCTAAATTCCCCCATTAAAAAATATTTAGGTGGCGACTCTGTAATCTGGCAAAGCAGTCCATGTTTGGCACTACTTTTCAAAAATCTGTTTTTCTTCAAAACGATTTGCCAGAGTTGGACTCTTTGGTTCAGATTTAGAACCGCAATACAAAAGGGAGTCCGAGCTGTAGCCGAGGCCCCCGCGGGCATGTCTACAGTTTCTGGCGACTCTGCTGGGGAGTCTTTAGAGAGCTTGACTCGAACTCGTGATATCCTGTTTTGATTTCGTTTATGTGTCTCTTTGCATTGCATGTGCATTGGTGCGCCTAGGACACCGTGTTTGCCATCTGCCATTCCTGAACGGTTTGCCGGAGGCTTGTCTTGTCAAGGCATGACCATAAGGCTGATCGGTTATGGGCTCTGACAGCATGGGAACACAAACCCCGGTTTTACCGGGGCACCCTTTTTGACCATTCGACGTAGTGCATATTCGGAATCCATAGTGACCATTCCAAACTAGGACAGGTTGCTTACCCGATGTTAGGTTGTTTGAAACCGCTGTGTGCGTAGTGAAACCCTAGCTCCTGACAAAATAGGACAGGGAAACCATGCCCCAACATAGGGGTGTATTGGCTCTCTTTTACATGTTATGTGCTTTTAGAGTGTATCTCTACAGGGAATGCGCACATCAGTTTGCGAGTTTTAATATCCAGCCTACGGGCACCAGTATCAGTATTTTGAGAATCAGTTATATCCGCGGGTATCAGATTCAGATTTGGGGCAGTGATTTCGGGGAACAGTGATCAGTAATAGAATACAGTCATTCAGCTTGCTCGTATCCGTTCCAGTGAGGTTGAGCTGAGATGCTGTCTGTTTTCTCTTTTGCTAGGTAGTCCTGGAATCATAGCTTCAGAAGGCTCCACTATCCCCCAGGAACATTGGATTTGTGCTGATAGACTTTGTCAGGTCAGAAACTCAGTTCAAGGGTAATCAAGGCCAGAGAAGGCTAGTCAGGCATAGACCACCAGTACCACAGCTACCAGATCAGTGATCTTTGAGCAGTCGGGTTGAGATTTCCGAGCCTACTGCAGACACAAATATACCGGTTGCTCAATTAGATCAGGACAATATGTCGAGTCTGGAAGAGATGGTGCGCCAACTCCAGGATAGTATGAAAATCATGCAGCAAGACGCTGTCTGTCAAGCAGAATTCGCCAAGCAACGGGCTGTGGTCATAGCCCAACAGGCAGAGACAATTGCCAGGCTAGAGCAACAAACCGGAGCATCTGCTTCGCATCAAGCTCCTCCACCACCAGGGGTTCAGACACCCGGGGAACAACCAATGTCCAGGAAGGTACGGACATTCCGGTAGGGCCGGCTCCGCTCCCAATTTTACCCCAGCAATCCAAAACACCTACCAATCTACCGGACTCTCCCTTTGAGTTCAAGACGGACCCCACAGCGCTGAAGCTAAGTAAGCTGGAAAAGATGTTTAAGAAATCCCAAGAAGTCAAGTCCATTCCCGACATTGAGGATGGATATACGGACGCGCAGCTGTGACGCTGCCAGATCGGTTCACGATGCCACAAATCGACCGATTTGATGGGTCCGGGGACCCCATGGTGCACCTGAGGCTGTTTTCAGATATCTTAAGGCCGATGGGCCTCACCAGCTACAAAATCTGTCTCTGTTTGGCCGAACCCTGTCAGGTGTGGCGGCCATCTGGTACGCGAAACTGGAAGACGATGTTAAGAAGAATTGGGATGAGATGGCTGAGGCCTTTATTGCTCAATACTCCTACAACACACAGATCGAGGTCACAACTCGTGATCTCGAAGCCACCCGCCAAGAACCAAAGGAGAGTTTCTCAGAGTTCGTGATGAGATGGAGAGCAAAGGCCTCAATGATGACTACAAGGCCTTCTGACAAAGACCAGATACGGATGGTTGTGCGCAACCTCCAACCCAAACTGATGCAAAAAATGATAGTCTTACCCTTTCCTACCTTTGCGGACCTACACGAGATGAGGGTACAGATTGAGGACGCTATGAAGCAGGGCCTTATTGACCAGGAGAAGGAGCAACCTATGAGGGAATTTATCCACAGTTCAAATGCGACCACCAGTGGTGACGCAGCTACTATAACTTCAGATGTGGGCATAGTCACCACCACCACACAAAAAATGACCACCCCATTCGCCGGTACATCCGAAACTAGCTCACAAACAGCCAAACACCCACCTCAGGGCCAAAGGGTGTTTACCCCACTGTACATGTCTCTATCAATGGCCCTGAGGACCTTGATCAAAAAGGGGTATCTGAAGCCACTGGAGCCACAACCGTTACCAAAGAAACCCCCTCCCTCACATAACCCAGCTGACTACTGTGCCTTCCATCAGCGAGCTGGCCATGACACTGACGTGTGCTTTCGTCTTCGTCACGAGATCCAAAACCTCATTGACAGCCAGACGATAGCTCCACCTTCAGACCCCAATGACCAAGTACCTCATCCACATCTCAACCTAATCCATACACTACCATCCACCTTTGACCCCAGCATATACATCACCCCGGCCCATCTACCCAAACCAGAGGTGTTTATCCCGGAAAGCATGGACTTATGCATGATGGGTGCATCTGAACCCCAATCATCTCAAACCTGTGAGCCAACTACTTCTGAGTTGCTGAGAATGATCGAAGATCTTCAGAGAACTGTGGCAGATTTAGCCTTTGGGGTTTTGGCCCCATCATCGACCACATCACGTACCAGGGAGTTCATGTCTAAAGGCTCCCCAACCTTGGGACAGGCTGCATTGGAAGAAGGCCAATCCCTTGGCAAAATAGAGGCAGGTGGTAAGAACAAGGTAGGGGCAGGCATTGGCCCCCATGAACACCTTCGGTGGGATGTTGAGGCTTTGAAAGCTGAAGGACTGAACAAAGAGCAAGTCCTTGCGGTTTTGCAAGAGGCTGTGGTGACACTTTCGCCACTCAAGTTGGGGGCAGTTTGAATCAAGGGGTGAGCCGGGAGAAGGGCCTTTATACCAGGAATGTTCCTTTCAACTCTAGCCCCGTACTCGGAAGAGACCAGCAAACCCAGTCAGCACCTGTCAATCCCTTTGCTGGTGCATCCAGCAAAAAGCCACAAACCTCAAAATACCCACCTCGGGGCCAGAGGGTGTTTACCCCACTGTACATGTCACTATCAGCGGCCTTGAGGGTCCTAATAAAAAGGGGCACCTGAAACCCCTAGAGCTACGGCCATTGCCAAATAAACTCCCTCCCTCCCATGATCCGACCAAGTACTGTGCCTTCCATCAACAAGTTGGCCACGTCACTGATAAGTGTTTCCGTCTTCGCCACGAAATACAAGATCTGATTGACAACAAGGTCATTGTCGCACCATCTCAGCAGAGTCTATCACCACTGGATCAGTGAACTTGGGGGATAGTATGAATATGTGATCGGGGGATGAACCACCTGCGGGCGGCACTCAGTTTACTCCAGACGTGGGAATGGCACGCACTGTTTTGAGCAGTATGCAAATACTAGTTTTTGTAGTTTCTGACTTGGGTGTTGAGTCAATCCCGTAGTTTTGTTTTGAGTGTCTCTTTGTCTTGAGTCAGTCTTTTTGATTAAGGATCTGTCTTGTTGTATCGAGTCAGTCCTGTTGCACAAAGGTCGGGTGATTCCGGGGGTGTTACCTCGGGCATCACCATTTTGTTTTATATTTGTCTTTTTGCTTTCTTTTGAGTCTGTTTCTGCCAGGGAGCCAGTTCTGCCAACAGATTTGAATGGAACAGCAGTGATTTTCACACTCTTGTGTTTGTATCTGCCATGTGCTAGTTGTGCCAGAAATTCTAAATAAGACGGAGCAATATTTGACTAAAAGCTGTGTCTTTTCTGTGCCTTGAATTCATTGCATTGACCTAAGTTTTTCAAAACTTTTTGAACATTACGGTGAAAACGAAGAGGGAGGAATTCCTCGGGATTTGCAAAACTTTGATCAAATTGAGAGAAAGAGAGGCGTGCCAAGCCATTAATGAATGAAATCATGCTTGTTAGTGTGAGTACTGAGAAGGACCCTAGCTTTGATCCAGATTGGTCCTACACTGTCTTCAGCACGAGCGATTTGTGCTTTCTTAAAAACTTTCAAAAAAATGTTTTGCGCGGTCCTGCAAAGACATGTGTGGAATCACTCTTGAGATTGTGCAGCTTAGGATCGCTCTCAGCCTTGAGACTCAACCCCTTTGCTTTCAAACCTTGAACTTTAACTCAGAATGTTCAACGGTCAACCGCAACATGGACCTGTGTGGCCAGATCAGAAGCAGCCTATGAACTAGGGGCGAGAATATCAGAAATGATCAAAGGAAGCTTGTGAAGCTAAATCAAAAGCCCCTCCCTAACTAGGGGCAAAGATGTCAGATGTGCTCGAAGAGCCGAAGATGAGTCCTCTTGCAAATACAGCCACTCTCGGATACGGATGGCTTCAAAACCTGCAACCATTTGGCATGGACCAAGCTACACTTTTACCCTTTGAGAGGCTCGCTGGGCCGAAAACCCGGAAGGGCGACCCAGGCAAAAGTTAGAGCAAGAAAAAAAAAAACGAACAAAAAAAGAAAAAGAAAAGAAATGCAAAAAAAAAAGAAGAGGAAGAAAAAGGAATGAAAAGAAAAAAAAAAAAAAAAAAAAAAAAGAAGAACAAAGCTCGCAAGGTCGAAAACCTGCAATAGGCGCCTTGGCAAAAGTTAGAGCATAAAAAGGGGAGGTTAAATACCCGAGTGTACCTTAACCCCGAACTACGTAAGGCTTGATTCCATGTTTGGGATACGTAGGCAACTTCACTTGAAGTCCAGCCGTAAAACAATTCAAATTCGACTATGTCCATGTGATGGTTTTGATCATCTTTGCCTTCTCTGTATCCGAGAGTCTGGTCGTGTTCGTCGCTCAGAGGACTGACTACAATGTGCTGCGACATCATTCAAACAAGGGGCAACTTTCCGTTGCCATGTAGCTCTCTTCGAACAAGGGGCAATTTTCCATTGCTATGGGTCCGAGGTTGCGCATCTCAAGAGTAGGTTCCGTGCTTGTTGAGCATTGGCCATTTGCAAAAATAGTTTTTGAGACTTTTTATTGAGGTTGACTGATTGTCTCTAGAAATTATTCCATTTTTTTCAAAACTGGACCGTTTTCTTGGACCCAAAAAAGGAAAATTTTCAGTGCTCATAGCCTGACTTGCATGATTTTAAATCAGAAAATCGAACAAGCATGTTAATCTAACTCTCATGTTGGTCAAAATTGGTTTAGTAGAAAACCAAAATAAAAAATGGTCAAAATAATGAACTAGGGGCACAGTTGAGTCAGGCTTCCTGTCTTTCCCCATTTTCAACATACTCGCCAAGAAGGGCAATCTACCTGCCAGAAAGGGGCACAACTGAAGCTAACAACAAAGGGCCGAAAGCTCTCTCATCCTCCAAGCAACGAGGTATCAAGCCAAGTGTGAAGCACAAACCGGAATGGATCAAGATCTTCCACTTCCTCATCTGGACAGATCTAACCACGTCCAAATTCCCCAGCAGGCATCATCAACCGATGTTAGCTGCAGATTTGCTACACACCCAGTTGTAGCACAACCCCTCTGTGGGAGAAACTCACTGTTGTGAACAAAAATCTAGCAGGATGCTAGGGGCAAGAGCTCGCAACTTCATATCTATCCATCAACTACCCAGGGGAGGGATAAAAAATGAGAGATTAAAGAATAGAGAGATGTGCGCTGAGAGGAAAAGCGAGAAAAGGGTTTTGAGAGAAAAATCGAGCTTGAGGGCCGAGTGAGGTGAGAATCACAAATGAGAAAGGGTGGGAAATAATACCCGGTGAAACAGGCTCCCTGTGCACATTTGAGTCTTGTGTTTTGTTTTGTCTGTCTTGATTCTTGTTTCAAGTCGTTTCGAGTGTCAATAGATGTGTTTAGGTTATTTACCTATCGTTTTCCGTTGTTGAGTCTTTTTCGCTGTGTTCAGTTGTAGGCTCAATACCCGGTCGAGAACTCATTTTCTCAATTTCAAAAATGATTTGTTGTGTGCTCAGAGTGCTGTGCCATTCTCCACATTTGTGCAAAAAAGGAATTTGTTCTTTCAAAAACTGCAGGGTTTAACCCAGGTCATGTGCGAACAGCAAGATCAGGATCTATCTGAAGCTATATAGGTTCCAGACTGCAAAGCAAAAGAAAAGAGGGAAAACCGAAACATCTGAGGGTGTTTCACCTTCCACAAATTCCGTGATTGTACTCCGGGTGTACCCCGTCAAGCCTTGTCAATGCTCCGAAGTATGGGTGTGCCTCTACCTCAAGCTCAAAATGTTTTGCAGAAGTATCAACTCATGTCTCCGATGCGTAGCTCATTGTCAGTTTGCATGCACGAGTCGTATCCTTTTGGAATTTATTGTGACTCCTCCGAGAGGTAAATCGGAGGTTGCGTTTGAATTGGTCTCGTTAAGGCGTGTATTTCCTTATTCAACATTTTATTTCAAACACACTGTTGAGATTGCATCGAATATGCATTGATTATTGTGCACAGAATGTGTATACACACTCGTCCCACTTGCATTATGCTACATGTTCCAATTGCATTGTTATGCACCCACTTCATTTGCATCGTGATGCACATCCCAGTTGCATTGTTATGCACTCATTTCACTTGCGCTGTCATGCATGTTTCGCCTACATTGTTGTGCGCCTTTTTACTTGCGTTGTTCCTCTTTCCTCTCTCGTGTGTACTACGCTGATAGGTTTCTTTTCGCTTTTTCCCTTTCCTCTCTCGCGTGTGCTACGCTAAGAGGTTTCTTTTTCCCTTTCCTCTCTCGCGTGTACTACGCTGAGAGGTTTCTTTTTTTTCTTTTCTCTTTCCTCTCTCGCGTGTACTACGCTGATAGGTTTCTTTTTGCTCTCCTCTTTCCTCTCTCGCGTGTACTACGCTGAGAGGTTTCTCTTTGCCTTTCTTTCCTCTCTCGCGTGTACTACGTTGAGAGGTTTCTTTTTGCTTTCCTCTCTCGCGTGTACTACGTTGAGAGGTTTCTTTTGCTTCTCTCTTCCCTCTCTCGCGTGTACTACGTTGAGAGTTTCTACTTGTTTTTCTTGCCTCTCTCGCGTGTACTACGCTGAGAGGCTTTTCTCTTCCCTCTCTCACGTGTACTACGCTGAGAGGTTTCTTTTTGCCTTTCTCTTTCCTCTCTTGCGTGTACTACGCTGATGAGGTTTCTCTTTGCCTTTCCTTCTTCTCTTACGTGTACTACGCTGAGAAATTTTATTCTTCTTCTCTTGCGTGTACTACGTTGAGAAATTTTATCTTTCTTCTTCACGTGTACTACGCTGAGAAGTGTTACTCTTTCCTCTCCTGTGTACGATACGCTGAGAGATGTTGTGCTTGAGACTCCGGGTATTCTCGGTAGTCACTTTTAGCCTTCTCCGCGCAAGACGCCGTGAGAATTGCATAATTTTCTTACATCCTTTCTACATGACATGTAGTTTGGTTCATGTTTACTTGTTTGCATAGCATTCGCTTAAAATGTTGCATTTATTTTGCATAATTGCTTCACCACAGCATCCTTTGCATGATCATAAGTTATGCACTTGCATTGTGCATCACTTCGCATCCTGCCCCTGAACTACGCTGGTTTGATTCCTTGCAAAGGGATACGTAGGCAGCCTGCGGGCACAACCATTCATTCATCTGTATTTTGTTTGTCCAAGTCTTCGGCCTTATCAAAAATGGGTCGTCTCTGGGCTTTGACATTCACTCCCGTCATTGTTATGACTTTCGAGTTCTGTCAAAGAGGGGCAACTGTAGACACCCCATTTTTGACCGCCCTCAAGACTTGGGCATTACTGATGGTTTGCTCGGTGTTGAGAGATGTGCAGGCCAAAGATTCAATTCCTTCGGCAAGGAGAGAGGCAAACCCTTCAAAACACTTTGTTTAGGGGTTTGGAGTTGAAGAAAAGAGGAGAGGAGGGGAGAAAATAGGTTGGAGAAGAAGTTCGCCATGAATCCGGGTAGAAGAAAGTCGAGCGGCCCTCGCTGAATCAGGCTTATTCAATTGCATACTTGGAGTTAAGCTATGAGGCCACCATCGTTGGAAAGAAGACTTCCGGGGCTTCACTTTGTACTCAAGAATCTCCCAAAGCCAAGTCCGGGTGGAGGAGATATGATTGGTTGAAGCTGGGCATCATCGGTTGGATCGAGTCTGCGCGGCTTCACCAAAAAGGGCATAACTTTTTGCACAGGAGGAATTTTGATGTAAGGTTTGCGCCATTGGAAAGCTAACTTCCGGGGCTTCAATTTTCATACGTACCGGCCATTTTTTTGACCTTGGACTCATCTATCGGCACTCTATTTTGCCGACCGGCAAAAAATAGTGCCGACCGGCACTTTATTTTGGCCGACGACCAATTTTTCTGGCCGGTTTGCACCCTTTGCACCCTCCAAGGCTGGTGCATCCCAGCTGTGCCAGCTGGAATGCACCAGCACACTCCCCCGTGCATATATGTGGCTATTTTGCACCCTTTTGGTTCCTTTGACCCCCTCTCTCTTCTAGGAGCTTGAACCTTTGGCCAAGCTTCTTGGAGAAGCTTGGCCAGCTGTATTAGCTTCCTCTAGAAGCCTTGCACCCCCTTTGGCCCCTTTGACCCTTTCCCTTTACTTAGCTTGTAAGTTAAGTGTTTTCCTGGGCTTATATAAGCACCTCTCCTCTCCCTTTGTCTAGGGTTGGAGCTTTTGAACCAAAAACCAGAGCATATATATCTATACATCTAATATATACATCCTCTCTCTCTATATATCCCTCTCTCTCATCCTTGGTGTGTGTTTGGGACCCTAAAAGTGCACTTTTACCTTAGTTTTGCACCAACACACACACCATTACACCTTGCTTCGACCTTGAGGGGCTTAGAGGGTTGATTCTTGAGTTTTTGGGCTGTTTTTGATCAGAGAAGAGTGGCTGCACCTGCTGTTCATCAAAGGTTCTTCAAGGGTAATCTTTTTACTTTAGATTCCCCAATCTTGCACAAGCTTTTAGCCTATCTTGGTTTCTGTTTTGGAGCATCATGTAAACTGAAAATAGGCTTGTTTTGAGCCCTTCTTCAACATTGAAGAAGGGCTCAACACTGTTGGGGACCTCCATGTATGACTTGCTTCATTACCCCTCTTTGGTCCCCATTTTTGCATGTTTGTTTAGCTTATCTTTCTTCTGTTTTTCGGCCATTATCAGAACTGAGAGTGGCCATATTTTGACCCCCTTGTCATGTTTCATTAAGGGTCTTTGGCTGTTTGATGAATGTTTTGTATACTTCATGTTATAGCCCCTTTGTTGGCCTATTTCTTGCATAGCATCTTTGGCATATTTGTATACTGATTTGGGGGTTGTCATCTACTGAAAGTAGTCATATTTTTGGTCCCTCTTCAGTGTTGTAGAAGGGTCTTTTTCTGTTTGGGCTTTTCATCTTACACTTGCTTTGTAATGCTCTACTTTGTCTAGAAATGTGTCATGGGTTTAGCCTTGTATATCCTCATGTTTTGACTTGACTCATTGAAGCTTTTGGCCATGATTTGTCTTGTTTTAGGTCTGTTGGCCACTGGTTTTACCATTTTTGGCATGCTTAATGTAGTTGCTTTGCATTGTTGCTTGTAAGCCTTGAGGATGTGATCCATGTGTATGCGTTGGATAGGTTATTTAGATGATTTGGAATCATTTAATATGTTATTTCAGTCCCTATACCAGGTTTATATGTCTCCATTTGTCATGCCTTTCATGCTTTGAAGTATTGGTCTCTTATGCTTTAAAAAGGGTGTTGTGCATGCTTGCATGTTTAGAGCATTTTGGGGCTGTCATACCAAGGTTTTTGGGTGTATTTATGCATGATGGAACTCTGTTTTTGCTTACATAATTCATGTCATGAGTGGTCTTGGTAATGGTGGAGGAGTGTTCCCTTTTGGTGCCCTAGACTTGGCCCCATTTGGTTTGCATATTGGTATGTACATTGGTCACAATCTTGGGTGTTTTGCCACTGTTTTGGGTTGGTTTGAGGGCTGCCCCATTGTAGTTAAATCCACCATTGCATGCTTGCCTCATGTTTGTTGCTTAATTGATTCATTAAGTATTGCTACATGTTAGTCCTATCGCCTAAATTGCCCATGTTTGCATTGCATTTGCACCTTGCATGTTGCATTACATTTGGCATGTTGGCATTTTAGTATTAGGTTGCATCATGGAGCCATGTTTGCATAACATGCATTGCATTACTTGGTTTGGGGTGTCAAACCAAGTGTAAGGGTTGAGATGAGTTCATACTACAAGTGATGCAACTTGTCTCAACTCATGGTCACTAAGGCCCTTGATCTTGACATGATAGGGACTTAGTTCTCATTTGTGTGTTGCATGCATATTGACATTGAAATGCAATCTTGGTTCCTTAGGCTATCATGCACCAAGATGCATAATTGATGGCCCAAGAACCAAGGGTCATGCTCCCTTGAGTCCCAAACATGATAGGGAAGCATTGGCCATGCTTACATATGCCTAAAAATTCATGCCATGCACTGCTTGTCTGCTGCTGCTGTCAAAACTGTCATCTGCAGGAATTTTGTGCCGACCGGCAGTGTATAGTGCCGACCGGCACTATATAGGTGGCCGATAACTTCATGGACAGCCGGTGGTTATTTTGGATGGCCGGTGGATATTCCATCCAGCCGGTGATGTATAGAGCATGCAAGGAAGGTGTTCTGGGACTTTGGCAATTTTTGGAGGGCAGGGCAGCAAGAGACAGAAAGAGGCAGCAGTGTCATGATGCGGGTTCCCGGGCGAGTCAGATTCGAGCATGCATCATTCGCGCATCCTAAGGACAGGGCTGAGGCCCCTCCTTTCTTTTATATACTGAATTTAATTTGATAATTAGAAATTTCTGTAATAATTAATTTATTCTGTATTTGGACTGTACTATTTGGGACTGTATATTCTTTTGGTCCCTCCGAGCGAGGGCATAATTGTAATAAGTGTGGGTGAGTGGTTTGTATGTCTTCCAACCCCCACTTCTTTCTCCCTTTTATTTACCTGCTTATGATGGTAGATTAGGGCACGTCTATTTTATCATACCTTATGCAATGCATGCGTGCATCCATGCATTTGTCTAAACATGCACCGGGCTCGGTACATCATACAAACTGCATCGTACTTTCAATTCCAATTGAATACGTGATAGTTGTAGCATTTCATGTGCCATTTTAGGGTTAGCCGAGCCTACTCTCTAAATTGCATCCTTGCCTGTGTTGCATTAGCCACTTAACATGACCTAGGGACATGCATGTCTGCTAACTAGTTTCTTGTTTTGGCACGGAGTACGATGTAAGTATTTTACGCTTTAGCATACCCATGCGTGTGAATGTTGCCATGACAGTATGCTTACCATGCGGCTAAGTGCTTACATGAGATAAACTGTTTGAATGCCTGTGGTGGAGGTTGGATTGCTTGAGTTGGAATAACTCATTGAAATCCGTATTTTAGCCTACTTGCGAGAGTAGCAAATTCCAAGCATTTTCAAAGAAAACGGGTATGCAATGCTTATTTCCAAATTAGGCAATCTAGTCTATACTTGTCTTGCTGTGCGCATAATATAGTAATTCTAGGCTAATAATTGGGATAAGAACGCATAATGTTTTCAAAATCGGATATCGCGGTTAGTAGAGGCCGGTCTTCGGACCGGGCGAAAGGGGGTGCTCATAGCTGACCTTCCCCGATCGTACCCAAGCTCCCGAGCCAAGACATTTGGTGATGACGGACACGTGGCCTTCGGCACGAGTCAGGGTTTCCTAAATTCCCCCATTAAAAAATTTAGGTGGCGACTCTGTAATCTGGCAAAGCAGTCCATGTTGGCACTACTTTTCAAAAATCTGTTTTTCTTCAAAACGATTTGCCAGAGTTGGACTCTTTGGTTCAGATTTAGAACCGCAACACAAAAGGGAGTCCGAGCTGTAGCCGAGGCCCCCCGGGCATGTCTACAGCCGTTCGTGGATATCACGATTGACCAAGATAAAAAAGCCTCCGAATTCAGAGCCCCATCTGTGCCGGTCACGTTTGGGCCGAATAAGACTCTGGATTCGAAGCGCCCTTCGTGGATATCACGATTGGCCAAGATAAAAAAAAAAAAAAAAAAAAAAAAAAAAAAAAAAAAAAGCCTCCGAATTCGAAGCCCCATCCGTGCCATCATGTTTGGGCCGAATAATACTCTGGATTCAGAGCGCCCTTCATGGATATCACGATTGGCCAAGATAAAAAAAAGCCTCCGAATTCGGAGCCTCATCCGTGTCGGTCACGTTTGGGCCGAATAAGACTCCGGATTCGGAGCGCCCTTCGTGGATATCACGATTGGCCAAGATAAAAAAGCCTCGGAATTCGGAGCCCTATCCGTGCCGGTCACGTTTGGGTCCGGATTCGGGGGAGCGCCCGAATTAGAAATCATGATTGGCCAAGATAAAAAAGCCTCCGAATTCGGAGTCCTATCTGTGCCGGTCATGTTTCGGCCGAATAAGACTCCGGATTCGGAGCGCCCTTCGTGGATATCACGATTGGCCAAGATAAAAACGCCTCATTCATGGTCACGTGTCCTGAATAAAACTCTGAATCCGGAGTGCCAATCCGTGCATGACGTGCCTGGGCCAAATAATAATCCGGATTCGGTGTGCTTCTCATGAATATGACGATTAAAAAGCACGCATTGTTGACAAAAGTTGAAACATGCAAGCATTTAAAATGAAGTGTTTCATTACATTGACCGATTGGCTCAAAATGTATAAGCTTAAGATGAAACATACAAGCATTTAAAATGAAGTGTTTCATTACATTGACCGATTGGCTCAAAATGTATAAGCTTAAATTAAAACATGCAAACATTTAAAACAGGGTGTTTTATTAAAGTAACCAATAAATACACAATTTGCACCCAATCTGTGTTGGAGCGTTTACAATATGTTCATTTTATTCGGCATCACCCTCGTCGTCGCTCTTTTCGATTTCGAAAGTGCCAAAGGAAAAGTACTTACGTTGGTATAACGGCCACGTCGATTCAATGCCTGTTTCTCGGAGAGCCTCTGCGGCTTGTAGAGCCTTAATCCACCCGTGCCTGAAACCCCGATTCTCGTATCAGCATACTTCTTCGGCAAGTTTCTCCTTGGTCTTGTCTATCCCGACTTTCCGGCCATCGTGGAAGCCTTTCTCATAACCCCTGGATCTCGCAGTCTCTACTGCAAACATGCTTGCCGTATCACGATCGGCAATCGCATGACTTATCAGCCGTTGGGTCACCCTTTCCTCCACGACCGAGTTAAATTGGCCGGCCGCACGCGGCTCGGCAGTTTTGGCCTTCCTTAGCTCGCGCTCGGCTTTCTCCGCATGAGCCTCCAAGTTTTGAATTCGTTCGTTCTTCTGCTGTATCTCCCGCCGCGCGGCACGTAGACGCATGCCGATTTCATAGGCGGTATATAGCCCTTTCACTGCTCCATGGATACCCTCTCGAAACACTTCGGAATCCTGTTAACCGATCATCGACTGTTGGACTTCTGGTGGAAAAATCTGTCAAGTGAACTCGACTGCCAAACCTGGTTCGTGAACAATTGAATCTACTTCCGTCATCGGTTTATTTCTCACAAAAATCGCAAAACTCAACGGTCGCGGTGTCGCATCGGATTCACTTCTTGGTTGCGGTCGAGGGGAGCTGCCCCGTTGCTGTCTTTCCCTTCTGGGTGATCTACTTTGACGTAGAGACTGACGTTTTTCCCGTTCCCTCGACGTCCTACTTCCTGTGCGCATAGGCTCACCACTACGATTCATCTCTGTATCCAACTCAGCTAATGTCCTCCATTCTCCTCTGCTATTGAAGAATAGTCTACTTGACATTCGCAATATCTAACCTTCCTCAACAGAGTGGTTTAAATTGAGTCTGAACACAATAATGGGATTTACAGGCGTGAAGAACTCACCCCATTTATTCCTAACGGGGGCAGCGCCCCCGAGGTGATTTCATTAATGATAAACTTCAAAAGCCCGGTGCCGATCTACGCATGCTACAGCCACTCCATGAACTAATAGTATTCGGCCTTTCCAGTTCATACATTGGCTGGGGCAAGGGCAGATTTATTAATCTAATCGGCCAAATATCTAAGCTCGGTGCCGATCTACACATGCCACAGCTACTCCATGAACTAATAGTATTTGGCCTTTCCAGTTCATACATTGGCTGGGGCAAGGGCATATTTATTAATCTAAACGGCCAAATATCTAAGAGGCCGGTGCCGATCTACGCGTGCCACAGCCACTCCATGAACTAATAGTATTCGGCATTTCCAGTTCATACATTGGCTGGGGCAAGGGCAGATTTATTAATCTGATCGGCCAAATATCTAAGCCCGGTGCTGATCTACACGTGCCACAGCCACTCCATGAACTAATGGTGTTCGGCCTTTCTAGTTCATACATTAGCTGGGGCAAGGGCAGATTTTTGAAGCTAATCAGCCATACGACGAGGCCTTGAGCCGTTGCACTTGTTCGGATAAATTACTAAATTGTTAAGATATAGTTATCTAATCGGCAGGTGTTCACGGATGTTTAATTCACTCACTTCATAATCCTACATCCTATTGGGTCGATAACTAGCAAGCACAGTAGACAACAATTATTTTATCTAAAATAGCAAAAATTAAGCACAAATAATAGCAAAGAACAAAGGAAGTTCTCAAGCAAAGGGGATTTTCATTAAGTAAATTGAGTACAGACAGTAGCCATTTTACACATGAAAACTACCTTAAACTAACATAAATCTATTAAACAAAAAGCCTACAACCTTGCATGGAAGATGCCTAACAAAAATTAAAAATGTCGCCCTAGTCAATCCTTAGGGTCAGACGCCAGCAGCTCAATGTCTACTTGCTCAAATGGAATCGGTTGGGCTAATGTCACATTCGCGGCAGCAAGGGCTTTGAGCCAGCCGTGTTTGAAGCCCCGGTTCTCGAATTTGGGCACTTCATCCGCATAGCTCTCCAAGGCGGCTTCTTGTCCAGCCTAGAACGCTTTGGAAACCTCGGAGTCGGCTTTTTCCTTTGCCTTCTCTGATTCTTCCAAGTCGGCTTCCAACTTGGTAATCACCTCCTTGGCTAGCTGAAGCGTGTCCTCACTCGCTCTTGCCCTATCCTCGGCGGCCAGCCTTAACTGGTTAGAGTTCCTCGTGCTCTCGGCCTCAGAATCCGCCCTCGCACGCTCCTCCGCCGCTTTCGCTGCTTCGGAATTGGCTCTCTGAGAGGTTCCACAGCCTTGCTCTTTTCATTTTCAACTTCGGTTTTAAGCTACGCGATCTGTTCTATAACGTCATGTTGACGGCGGCCTATTTCGGCTATCCTACCCACCGTCTACAAAATAAGGAAATAGAGTTAAATAATATTAAAAATATATATGTATTCAGGCAGAAGACTGCATATAAAGCACGTACCAATAAAGCCGATTGAGCCGCTAACGCGATCAACAGTAGATCTGGCTCGGCCCAAAATACAGCTCTGTCAGCCGACAAGGAGATCGAAGAGGCCATGCTCAAGGCCACAGCCGGGTCTTTTAAAGCCGACGCGTTAGAGGAAATCGGCATGTTCCTTATCTTTGGTTGAACAATGAATGGAACAACCAAATCTGATTCCTCAATACGTGGCCGTTTATCGACCTGCTCTTCTACGAACTCGGCTTCTTCCTCGGCGGGGAGTTTCTCCCCCCTTTGCTCCTGATTCGCCTGCTCTACCCGCTCTGACTCGGCCGTTTGGGTTTGAGCCGTCTCCCCCTCGACAACAGGCTGGGAGAGCTTGGCATCGGCAGTGGGTAGATTTCCGATCGAATGGCCTCTACTCTCCGCTGGGCGGCCATTCTTTCGGTGTTTTTCTTCTTGGCAAGTTGTGTTAGTGACAACCCAGCCATGTCCTCAGGGTACACGCCGGGAAGGTCTTCTAAACCTGTAAAGATGTCGTCGAAGGGAACATCCCATCGGCCTGAGGTGGACGGAGGGTTGGATGAATTGAGGCCGGCTTCCTCAAGAGGCCAACTTCAAAGCCTCGTCTACTTTGGCTTCAGACGGGTTTGGCGACTCAGCGACCTGACTTCAGACAGGTTTGGCGACTCAACAACCTCTACCTCTGCCTGCTCCGAATCGAATCCGTCCAAACCAACTTGCCTCAAGTTTTTGAAGTTGGTTAAGATGAGGGCCGTAAGAAACTCTTCGCCCCTCGGAACTGGGATGTTTTCTGCCGCCGAAAACGTCGTGTACGTCAGCTCGTATTGAAAAGAATGTGAGCCACCCTCCTTTGTTTCTGAAGGCTCAGACGGCCAAAGTATTAGAGCGCGATTTTAATTTCTGCAAGAACAGCGTCGTCGGTTGAAACCAAAACTCTCTTCAAATCGTTTCCTGCACAAGTAAAACCACGAGATCACAAAGATAAAGCCGAGTAAATATAAGAAAAATAAACGCAAGGGGCTGTGGCTACCTGGTTCGCCTCTCCGTCTAGGTATAGGATCTAGGCGGTCCTCGCCTTCGCCAAATTCCTTGTTTCCTCGGACAACGACCATGACATCATCGACTCGCTTGCCAGAGCTGGAAAGCATAGTCACTAATTGATAGTCGGTGTCCTTGGCCCTAAGGAAATAGCGCCCATGCCGGCTAGAAGACTTGGCCAAGGCATAACAATGCTGAATAGTAGGTATGCCGAGATTAATCCTAAGGCGATGGTTTAACTCTATAATTCCCATTATGATTCGAAAAAAGTTTACATTAGGTTGGGAAGGGATTAGACCCCAATGGCGAAGGACAGCTCTAAGGAATGGGTGAAGGGGGAAACGGACTCCGCCCTCTGCAATTGATAAGAGAGGGAAGACGATTGTGCTTTCATCAGCCCTCTCCATATCAAGGGTGCTGTCTTACAAGTGACAGACAGACGTCATCAGGGATGGAAAAATGGCATCGAAGCCAGAGACTCAATCCGCAGAAATGAGGTCTTTCAAATGCTTTGCCATTTTCGTCAGTTTATGGAGTATGTTAAACTAAAAACAAACCAGGAAAAGGGATTCGAAGTAGAGAGGAAGAGAACTTACAAGAAGCAGATGAAACAATGAGGGATAAAAGGAGGTTGCAGAGGCGAATCGGAAGGCACACTAAGAGCTTCAAGTATTCAAAAATGAATGTGCATTCGAAAAGACAACAAAATTTTAAATCACAATAAATGAAAGAAGCGTACAAAGGGACGGGAAGTTGTAATAATGACTGAAAGGCGTGTGAGCTCTGACATTTTGCGTTGGTATAAGGTTAGCCACCGAATTTCGGCTCTAAATTTTTGAGTTCAAAACCAGACACACTAGCTAACTGTTGTTAGTGGAATGTTTGGGGGGCAATTGTAGGAGCCGAGTATTGGGGGATGCAAAAGGCCGAATAAGTGAACTTGGGTTGTCGAGGTATATACATTTTATTCGGCCTCGTCTTATACAAACCCAATATCCTAATCGGCCGTATAACTAGTTGAGCAAGGAGCCGAGTGAAGAGCAGTTTGCAACAGAAGGAGCCGAGTAAATAATCACACGATGGATTAGAGGTGGGTCCAACCCTGAGGTCCAAAAAGAGATATAAATAGAAGAACATCAACCAAAGAAAGGTATGTGAGAACGAGTAAGCTTAACTTAAGGCATAGGCAACCAAGAGAGTAGATACTGACTTATCCGTCGGAATGCTAATTCCGGCATCCTCGACCGGAGTGTTCATTATTTTTAGGTGACTAGCTGTGGATCACAAGTGCACTCCAGGACCAGAAGAGTATTTCCGAACCACTTCTCCACAGATAGTTATCACCTACTTCGACGAGTTATCAGCTACTTCGACGGTTATTTTCAGAGCCTATAAATAGAGAAGAAGAGCTGATAATGCAAAAACGCAGAACCTGATCTAGAAAGCCAGTTTATTTACTTTATATTTTTCAGTCCTTTAAATTGCAGTGTTTGCATTCTTATACTGCACTTCAAATTCCTAGGAGTAATTCTAAGTTAGTCTGTTACTATAATTATCTTTGAAGCTGTGAAAGTGTGAAGATACCCTTGTAAGTTCCTGTTTACTTAATAAAAGATTGATTTCTAGCATTGTTGTTCTCTTTTCCTATTTTAATAAGTCATCTCAATTTTCTTCTAAAAAAGTAAGCCACCAGTAAAAGTCCTCTTCATTGATACTAAAAGAACTTCGATACAATCATCTAACTAATTGGTTGGCATTTATTAACTTCTGTAAGGACTTATTGATCTTTGCTGGGACGCATGAATTACATTTCTAACATTTGAAAGCTAAAACAGCCAACAGTTTTATATTTTTCATTATTTTTGTTTCTAAAAATATGAAAAACGAGAATACACTAAACCGTACACTTTATAATAAAGCGTAATATTATATATAATGGTGTTTCTAATTCTATTTTCTTACTCTTACACAAACTAATAAGACTTTTTTTTATAAATACACATTGTACTCATTCACATATATTTAAAAGTGCAAAATACAATAAGAAGATTGAATTATATGTAACATTTTCTTATAATAAAACTCGACATGTCATATTTTATTTATTTATTTTTTCATTATAACACATGCCCGTTGGATTATAGGATTTTGATTCTCTCTATTATCTAATTGTAATGAAATATTTCTATTATATATCTAACGATTATTAAATAAGAATGTAAATATATATATATATATATATTATTTAAATTAAGAAAAGATTATTACACTTATCGTTAGATGATATAATGCAGAGATAATTATGATTTAATAATTGTTAATCGATCCTAAATGATAGCTTAAAATATACGACACTAGGGGATATGTATAATAAATAATTTTGAGTAGACAAAGCATGCATGCCGTACTTGCAAGAACTTTATGACCTGTAAATCAATATCTACCTTGTTATCATGCAAAATATATTTAATTACTCAACCTAAAATGAAGAAAGAACAAACAAAAATTATATTCAATTTGTGTGTGTTAAAATTTGATTTGACCACACACGATTAATAGGATATTCTTTTTTTAGAAATCCGAAAATGAAGTTGATCTTTTAGATAAATTCGCTGAGAATCTACAAGACAAAGAACTGTCAATACTTTGTCTGACCTTTCTCGGAAGAGCACTCTAATGCTAAGTTAGTGACTTTCTTTTTCTAGAGAATACTCAACATTATAAATATTAAAAAATATAATCAATTACTAAAATATGCATAATAATGTGTACGTCAACCCATGGGGTGTCCTCCTTGAATAAGACTGCCCTGCCTCATCACCCTAGATTCCCCGTCCATCTAGAATTCTACTTGCTCAGCAAGTATCCCTTATCTATAATTTATCTTCCTAATTGGGTTGGGTTTGATCGGTTCAAGAGTCTCATTCTTATCCAGTTTAGGAGTCCCATCCCCATTAGGATTCCATCACCTAAGAGTCGTACTTTTATTGGGATTGGAAGTGGGTGCTGTGACAGCACCCATGCTGTCATATCCCGTATTGTTTATTTCGACTGAATTTTGATAACTCGAATCGTTCATATTATAAGATTTGTTGAGTATATTATCTTTATAAAAAATGAAATTAATCAAACAAATATAATCACATGATCAAGATGAATAATAACCCTAAAAAATTATTAAAGTCATTCTAACCATTTATTTTTTTAAACATAAACGTAGTTTTGTTGTAAGTTATGGATGTCTAATTAACTTGAATTTTTTCATGGATGATTTACTCAATGAACCCTACACTATGAACATTTCGGATCATTAAAATAAATTTAGAACGTGTTTTCACGGACTCACAACACGATGTTATGCCTACAAGACACATCACCAACCTCATTCCTCCTTTTATTGAGGTTTGATCAATGTCACAATTTTAAAAAGTATAATCCTGCCACATGGCATCACAATCTCATCGTACCACATAGACAAAGTCTTAAACCAACGTGGTCCATTAAAGAATACGTCCCCAAGGGCTAATCAACAAGTGTACCATTATCAAATTAGAATGATTTAAACAATCCTCAATCACTAGCTTATTTATTTATTTAACCAAATCACTAGCTTATGGAGCTTTTTGTTGCAATTTATGAGTTAGTTTATAATTTAATTTATTTTATTTTGGGACTTTATATTAGACTATTTGATATAATTTTGGATTATAATTTAATGGGTCTAGTTAAGAAAGTAATAATAGGCATTAACTACCTTCACTTGTATGGGGATATTGAACAAGAGAAAAAATAAATTTAATGTTTTTCAAGAAGCTAATAAATGAGATATATTTCTTTTATGTGGACAAAAATAGCCCATTCTTCAGGTAGAAAATTGGCAATAAAATTATTTAACTATTACTATGTAGTGTTACAAAAGAAATAATAAAAAAATAATAACCTATCACGTGAGAGCTTTGCCAACCTTTATGATAATCGCTTGTCCAATTGTTTTTTATTTAATTTATTTTATGTACTCTATCTCATTATTTTTATAACAAGTAATTCCAATTAGGGAAAAAAAAAACTTTTACTTGTAAATTATTTTTATTTGGTTGAATTTTTAAAATTTATTTTGAAAAATTAAAAGTTAATTTGATAAAAATAAATATAGAAAAAGATGTTTTTCAATGTTCAAATTTTTTTATTAGAAAAAATCATCTATACATCTATATTAAGTGAATGTTAGACTTGGTGTCCATGCTTCTCCTTATTCCACGTTTCCCTCATTTTTTAACTTAAAATAAATAAATAAATAAATAACATAGATGGGAGGAGTGCGACTCAAACCTTTGACTATATGTCCATTGACGAACACTGTTACTACTTGTATTGTATGGCACACAACATGTAATAAATATTTTGTTTTATTTTTAATTATTTGAATTGTAAATATATTATGTGTGTCAATCGCCAGTATAAAAATAAGAAAGGTGAAAAGGTATTAAAAAAAGAAAAAGAGGGAGATAAAGGCTAAAATGGATGGAAAGAAACAATCAACTTGTTTGGTTTAGATTTTTAGAATTTACTTTTTAAAAAATTAAAATTTTTTATTTTTGCATATTTTTTTGTTTTTACTGAATTTTTTTTAAAAAATATTCTTAGCAATATTTTTTATTTTTAAAAGGCACCTAATATAAATACACTTAAAAAAGTATAATATTTATGAAAAAAATCTTTAGAAAATTCACTAAATACCAAAAAAAAGTATATATACATATACGAGAATTCAGTACATTTTTCGTATTCTTGTGTATTTATTGAATTTTTAAAATATTTTTTTTACAAATATTTAACTTTTTAGATACATCTAAGTAAGATACATTTAAAAAAGTAAAAAAATTGTTTAAAATTTAAAAAATATTCATTAAAAAAAAAACGGAAAAAAACTCAATTTTCAGAAAATTAAATCCAAAAAATTAAAACCAAACACAGTGAATGGTGTTTTGGTCTTATTATAAAAAATATTATTTAATTTAGACCGCTTTTAAGTTTTTATTATTTCCTATACAAGTGGAGGTACCCATTTAATATATCCATAACATATGCCTTATGGCACATTGTAGACACCCCATTTTTGACCGTCCTCAAGACTTGAATATTCTTACAGGAAACATCCAGCAACAAGTTTGATTGCTCGTTGAGTGCTCGACTTTCGCGACGGAATGCTCCAGGTTTGCTCTTTCCAAACCCTATTTCCATTGTGTCTCATTTTTTGACCATGTGTTGGTCTTTGCTTTGTGATGTTCTTGATGGCCTGCCGGCCATCAGAGAGGGCTGCCGGCCATGGGATCTTCCCTGCCGGCCATCAATGAGATACTGCTGGCCATCACTAATGACCAGTCGGCCACCATTATTTCAACAGATATATTTTAGATATTTTTGAGCCAGTTGTTTGCAGGATAAACCATCTGCTTGCACGTGGAGGGCTGGATTTGTTTGAAGGCTCCTTGTATCTCCTATATATAGAGGTCTTCTATATGCATGCAAAGGGTTAGAACATTTGAGCTGAGATATTTCTTCCTCTCTCTCTCTCTAGAATACGCTCTCTCTATATTTTGTGCTTGAAAGTGTGTTTTCTTCACATATTTGCACTAAAACACCCTGCCAAACACCTTAACCTTAGGCTTGAGGTTCTCGGAGGCCTTGTTGGAGCTTCTAGGAGTGATTTTGACTCAGAAGTTGGTTATTTACTTGCTGTTTGAGTGTTGTGCTTCAATGGTAAGGATCTCACCCTTTTAAACTTTGTTTTTGTACATTGGTTTGGCCAACCTTGCATGTTGTTTTTGGCCTAGTTGTCAACTAAAAAACACCTCTATTTTTTAGTGTTAAAAATGTTGGTTTGAGTCCTTGTTGGGGTTAGGGGTGGTCTACCCTCTTTGGTTGCTTATTTGCTAAGCTTTTGTACCACCTTTTAAGGCTATTCAAACTATCTCTTTTTGGCCTTTTAACCACTGAATTTCAAAGGAATTTCAATGGTGGGAATGTGGTTTTGAGGTCCCAAATAGAAGGGGGTGGTCCCCTCTCCTCTTGTCTTGCTTGCATGTATTGATGGCCTACTAAATGAGCATGTGCTTCTACTTCTTTGTGGCTTTGTTCAAGCATGTTTTTGTGACTTTTTAGACCTTCCATAGCTCTGTTTTTGGCTTGTTTGATCATTGGTTGCTTGCTCTTTACACTTGTAGTGTAATCTTGCTTACTAGCCTTGCATGCCTAATGAGTTAGCTTGTTATTCTAGCATGTGTTGGCTTAATCTCAGCCTATTTTTGGTCTTATTTCAGCATGTTGTAACTCTGTTTTGGTCTGGTTGAGTCACCTCATGCATGCTTCTTACACTTGTAGTGTAATCTTGCTAATTAGCCTTGTATGCTTGATGCTTTAGCCATCATTTTAGCTTATTTTGGCCACACTCCAGCATTCTTTTACCCATGTTTTAGCATGCTTTAGCTCTGTTTTGAGTGGTTTGGGTCATATGAGGATTGCTTTGTATAGCCATAATACAAATGCTCTTGACTAGCTTTGAGTTTTAAGGCCATTAGCATGTTGTACTTGTGTTGATTGCATGTTTTGGCATCATTTCACATGTAATTTCAGAGCATGTATCATTGTCACACACTCACATATTTTGCTCTTTAAGTACTTTTGAGTGTTGAGCCTTATGCCTTACTTGCGAGCCATCATTTAAGCATGTTTTTTCTTGCTTTTCATGCTGTCATTTCAGCTCATTTTGGCCACTATTTTGGCATGCTTGGGGTCTGTTTAGGGCTAGTTTAGGGCTGGTTTAGTCCTTTGAGCATTGTATTGCATGGTGCTAGTGTTGTGTCCTTCACTAGTCTTTGATGCTTAAGTCTCTTAGCATGTTGTGCATGCGTTGTTTGCATGTAAGAATCTTGTGTTTCATGCCATATCATGCATCTCATGGCTGCCACCTCCATCATTTCTTCATTCTCCAATTTGCTTTTAGGGTTGTTTGGTCTTAAGGTTGTGTTTAAACATGAGATAGGTTTGGTGCTCAAATGGCTTTAACCCTTTTTTGAGGGTTCCTCCTAGTCAAAGGCATCATCCCTCTCATGCCTTAAACTCCCCTTTTGGTTGACCCCTTATCATTAGAGGACTTTCACATCTCGACAAATCAATTACGGAATGGTTGGTAATGTTAAAATGTGTAAACAAAATCAATCAAGTAAAACATGCCAAGATTAGCATGTTGTTTGCATTGCATCGTGTTCAACCAGACGTTATGTTGAACACAAGATGGATTGGTCCACTTCATACTCAAAGTGATGAGAGTGAGCCGATCCCCTTTGTCTCCATTGCCTTTGATCTTCCATGATAAGGTGATGGTCCTAGAGTCTTGTTTGTCTTGTATTTATTGAAATGCGTGCAAGTTGGATCTTTAGCCATCATGCATTGCATGCTTGATTGATGGTTTTGGATCCAATTGTGCCTCTCCCTTGATGTTTTGAATGATAAGGAGTGGTACAGTACACACATGCCCTAGGGAGACCCTCAATTTCCTCTATTTTGTGCTCTGTTGCAGCTTGGTGTCACAGCACACCAGTGGCCGGCAGTGCTTCACAGATGGCCGGCAGCCTTGCATTGTTGGCCGGAAGAGGCCATCCTTGGTCGGCAAGTGGCCGGCAGCAAGCCCCCATGGCCAGTAGGCCACTGGTGCACTCCCCAGCATTAGTTTGGTAAGATTCAGCAGCAAGTTCTTAAGGACACCCTGCAGATAGAGCCTCTAAAGAGTGAACCGGAAGGCTTTTCGGGACGAAAACCGAGCATGCATCTTCTACTTCCTAAAGTAGAGCCAAGGCAGCATAGTTTTAAAGCTTTACTTGCTAGTTAGCTTGAATTTGTAAATTTACTAATTTGTTAATTAGTTAAAGTGTTGTAATAATTAGTAAGTAGTTTGCTAGTTGTTCAATTTGTTGTGTAATAATTAGTCTAATTAGTTTAATTAGATTAGTTAGCTTAGAATAGCTTAGCTTTCATTCAGACCCTCCTTCACGAGGGCAATGTTGTTATAAGGGTGCGTGTGTGTGTGCATGTCTTCCAACCCCACTTCTTTCTCTCTTTTACTTATCAGCTTTTGATGATTAGTGTAGGGCATATTTCGATTAGCGTACCTTATGCTTGCATGTTTGCATTCATTCATTTGTTTTGCATGCACCGGGCTCGGGGCATCATTCAAACTGCATTATATTTCAATACATTTATTTGAATACGTGTTTCAAAGCATGTTATCAATTGTTGCATTCATATGCCATCTTAGATAACCGAGCCTATTTAGTTGCATTATTGCATGTGTTGTATTAAGCATCTTAACATAGCTAGGATCATACATGATTTCTAACTAGTTTTTGTTTTGGCTCGGAGTACACTGTAAGTGTTTACGCTTTAGCATCCTTGCATGAGTGTGAGTGTTGCCATGATAGCATGCTTACCATGAGGCTATTTGCTTAATTGATTAACTGTTTGAATGCCTGTGGGTGGAGGCTTGATTGCCTGAATTGGGACAATTCGACGATTGTGAGTTTTAAGCCCACTTGGAGTGGCAAATCATCATGTTTTAAGCCCACCTTGTTTGGTGGCAAGTCCGCATTTCTAAGCCCACTTGAGGGTGGCAAATTCAAACCATTTTTGAAAACAAACATTGAATTGTTTTATTCCAATTTAGATGATCTAGTCTATACTTGTATGCTGTGCGCATCACATAGTAAAATTAGACTAATAACCGGAATAAGAACACATGTGTATATAAAACAACATATCATGTTTAGTAGAGGCCGATCCTTTGATCGGGTGAGCGGGGGTGCTCATTTCAGGACCTTCCTCTCTCGTACCCAAGTTCCCGAGCCGAGGCAACTTTGGTGATGACGGACACGTGGCCTTTGGTATGAGTCAGGGTTTCCTAAATTTCCCAAAAAAAAATATTTATGTGGCGACTCTGTAATCTGGCAAAGCAGTCCATGTTTGGCGCTTTTTCATTCAAAATTGATTTTCCAAAACCAATTGCCAGATTTGGACTCTTTGGTGTTTATCAGTCTCACATTGCACTTTGTGAGATTAGATTCAGAACCGTGATAGGAGTCCGAACTGTAGTAAGACCAATTCGCGCCTCTCCGAAAGGGGGGCGCGCGAAGAAAGTCGGGTCTACACACATGTTAACGAAAGCCATAATTTATTAGGTACAAATAACTTATATAAGCTGGAAAAAAAAATTAAATACCTAAAAAACAAGGAGAGGTGTGCTTTTAACTTTTTCTTTGTGATTATTGACTTATAATTTATAATAAGTTGAATCAAATAATCCCTATATGGATCAAGAAAATTTGAATTGTCATTCTTCTTGTTTGATGTAGGGGGCTGGGATGGTTATAGTTTATTAATTTTATTTTATTTTATTTATAAATTTCATTTTTAAAGTGTGCTAAAATGTTTAGTATAATTTTTATGAACAAAATAACTTAAATAAGTTGATTTTGGGAAGTTGAGAAGTGATTTTAATTTGGAGACTCGACGAAAAGTCTAATATTTAATTTTCTTTCCTCGAAAGTTTAGATGTTAATTTAGAATAATACTATATGTATTAATTAATGTTCTAACTAGTGTACCAATTGATGATGTGACATAATTTAAGAGATTTTTGATATTTATAATTTACATAAGGGTAAATTACAAATATGCCCCTTGAGATTTGCTTAAAATACATATTGTCCTGTGGTTTGAAAAATTAGAAATACCCCCTTATTAAAAAAATTATTTAACAGAATTAACTAAAAAATGAAATTCATAATTGCTCTCCTATACAATAATAAAATTACTTAAATTATTAATTGAAACATATTTTTAATTGTTAATTGATTTGATGATTTATTAATAAAATGGGTTATTTGTTATGAAATTAGAAACCTCAGGGGGTGGAATGTAATTTTCAAAACCACAGGAGGCGATTCGTATTTTAATCAAATCTCGGGGGGCGTACTTGTAATTTAGCCTTTATATAATGAGTGGAGTCAATAATAATACCATAATTAAGGGTGGTTTGGGATGTTCTAAATAAGTGCACTTTTTGACTTTTTATATAATAAAAAAAATGTGTAGAAAAGTAGAGAAAGTGATTAGAAAAGTAGAGAGGAGATGTTGATAGATGTAACTCAAATAAGTATATGTATGTAAAAAAAAATACACTTTTTTACATTAACCCAAACAAGTACTTAGTATTGATATACTACTTTTTTTTTTTTTAGATGG
>JAPPVO010001447.1:0-16601 GCA_030407325.1 Camellia japonica | reverse complement strand
ATACCGGTGGTGAATCAGGATCTCTGACATATCTATGGTCAGGAAGGGGAGGCTGAGACCTGGTAAGGAGCCCCAAATCGCCAACTGTCAACTCGGTCGGCATGTCTGGCCACCAAGATGATGAAGAGTCGGAGGGATCGGGGGAATCGACCCACCCCGACCTCTAGACGTACCAGCCCTGCTGGAGGAAGGGATATCTGTAGCACGAGCCTGACTCAAAGATGGCACACCAGCAGGCCTCAGTGACGGAGTACGCACTCCCGTCAAGGGAGGCATCAGATATACGTGGCGATAAGTGGCATAGTCCCCCCTCAAGATATAGCAAAGCATCAGTGCCAGCATAGCACTAACAACATCCTGGGAAGAGAGGCTATCAGCAGTCCGCATACTGACTGGGGGTGCTGCGGGAGGGTCTTGAGAAGTGTACCCCCATACTGACGCAAAAAGCGTTCCCCCAGAAACCATGCTCTACCTGGTCCTTCGAGTAGGATCCTGTACTGGGAGGTGCCCGATCCTCCGGCATACTGAAATCGGAGACCATCACCCAAGGGCGCCCAGGGCTGCCATGTAATCTGCGGATAACCAGTGCATAAACCAATCAGAAATCGGAAATATACAGGGCAGATCAAAGATGAAAACGGAAGGAACTGAGAGTTCTGAAATACCTCCGTCGTCCGCACAGTATCGAAATACTGCCCGTAGATAAAGAGAGTCTCTCGGGGTCTCAGCCGGTGCTGGCCCTCGAATACCAGTGAGTACGGGGTCATGAGGGGCCCTGCCACCACCAACTCTGGGGCTAACGTCGAGAAATATACGTAGACCCATAACTGAGGAAAGCAGTGCAGAATGTAAATATAAGTGCTGAGGGCAAAATACAGAGTGTAAAGTGCGTTGTGTGTGCAATGTACATAATGAGGAGCAGAAATGTAAATCAAGAGGGCAGAAAGTACTCCAGGCTCTCCAATAACTGCCAAGTAAGTCTCCGCGCGGGAGGTCGCGCTCATGTAGCAGTAAAGGGTAGCCAAGCCGGCACCACCCATCATACCAGCTGACCTGTGATAGGTCCACCAGAGCGCTCAACAGATACAACCCAACCGTGTTCCCTCTATCAGCGAACAGAGTAGTCCCAAAGAGGAACATAAGAAAACCACAGGCATACTGCTCTGCCTCCTCAGGAGTCCCGGGCTCCATCCCGTCCCTCCGAAAATGGGAAGAGAACCAGGTGTATCGGACTCTCCCTAAAGCTCTATCAACAGGCGGGCGGGCCCCCAGCAAATGTATCCAAGCGGCCTCCCATTCGCCTATGTCCTCGTCGTAAGGAATGGGCCAACCTCCTATGTCCAGGCCGGTCAATACAGCAAAATCCAGCGGGGTCATAGTCAAATCCCCAGTGGCGGAAAAATGAAAGGAGTTGGTGGTGTCCCACCATCTCTCCACCAAAGCTGCCATCAGTGTCCTCCTGGCAGGACAACGCGATAACCCAACGCAGAAGGCCCCGAACCCTGCCAAATCAACTAAATCCCGGACAGCCTCCGGGAGCTCATCATACCAATCTCTAGCAGCGGTGGAGCCATGTCCCCGCACAGTGCGAGAACCAACCTGCATTCAGAATGAATACATGTGTCAGTATAAAATGAATGAGCTGTGTGCAAATGAAATGAATAAGCTGTGTGCAAGTAAATAGGCTCCGTGCGAAGTAAAGTAAGCGAACTGTGTGTTCTACTCTCAATCAGTGTGTGCTGCGTGTTCACCTTCAGTTTGGGCTGTGTGTTCAGAAAATTCGAGTTCGGGCTGCATGTTCCACTCTCAATCAGTGTGTGCTGCGTGTTCACCTTCAGTTTGGGCTGTGTGTTCAGAAAATCCGAGTTAGGGCTGTGTGTTCTACTCTCAATTAGTGTGTGTTGCGTGTTCACCTTCAATTTGGGCTGTGTGTTTAGAAAATCCGAGTTAGGGCTGCGTGTTCTACTCTCAATCAGTGTGTGCTGCGTGTTCACCTTCAATTTGGGCTGTGTGTTCAGAAAATCCGAGTTAGGGCTGTGTGTTCTACTCTCAATCAGTGTGTGCTGTGTGTTCACCTTCAATTTGGGCTGTGTGTTCAGAAAATCTGAGTTAGCACTGCGTATTCTACTCTCAATCAGTGTGTGCTGCGTGTTCACCTTCAATTTGGGCTGTGTGTTCAGAAAATCCGAGTTAGGGCTGCGTGTTCTACTCTCAATCAGTGTGTGCTACGTGTTCACCTTCAATTTGGGCTGTGTGTTCAGAAAATCCGAGTTAGGGCTGCATGTTCCACTCTCAATCAGTGTGTGCTGCGTGTTCACCTTCAATTTGGGTTGTGTGTTCAGAAAATCCGAGTTAGGGCTGCGTGTTCTATTCTCAATCAGTGTGTGCCGTGTGTTCACCTCAAAGATGAACTGTGTGTTCGACATCAAAGAATGGGCTGCGTGTTCATCTCAAATGTTTGGGCTGCGTGTTCAACTCTCAATCAGTGTGTGCCGTGTGTTCACCTCAACAATGAACTGTGTGTTTGACATCAAAGAATGGGCTGTGAGTGTTCATCTCAGAATTCAAGTATTGGGCCGTGTGTTCAATTCCCTACCAGTGTGTTCCGTGCGTCCACAATCAATTTATGGGCCCAGTGTTCAGAAATTCAAGTGATTGAACTGTGTGTTCAAAATGCAAACAGGATGCTGTGTCATGAACTAAACATTCTAAATAAGCTGCTTACTGAGCAGACAAACATGGCAAAGACACGAAGTGCATGAAAAACACAGAATATGTTGCAGAAAAGGTAAAAAACGAAGTAAATACCTCTCGTGCCTCGTGGGAGAGGTGATACTCTGGCTCCCGCAGAAGCAGATCTCCGGGTGCTCGCTCATTAAAGTCAGTGAAGTGACGAAAAACGGCCTGCGGAAGAACGTGTGCCGGTGGGGCGTACCTCTCGGGAATGAAGGGTCGAACCCTCGGAGGCAGAGTCATGACATCAAAATCATCCCCGGCACCCGGAGGACCTCTGCCGTGAGGAAAATGACTGGCCATTTCAGAAAATCTGCAAAAATGAGCAAAAATGAGCCAAAATTGGAAAAAGTCAACAAAAGCCAACTCTCGGGAAATGAAAAAGTCAACAAAAGTCAACCCCCGAGAAAATCTTCCAAATATTGAGACAAACTTACCTCAAGTGGCGAAAATGAGAAAAGAAGCCCCGAAATCAAAATTTAATCGGTTCAAAGTGTTTAAAACTGAAAGTTTTCGCGAAAACAACTTGCGTGGGGGGTTGAAAAACGCGTATAGAGCTCAGATCTGGAGAGGAAAATGGTTTGGGAGGGAGGAGAAGATGATTTCGGACCTGAAGTTATGAGCTCAAAGTGTTTGGGTGAATGTATTTAAAGAAAAGAGGGTGAAAAGACAAAATTACCAGCGGATTTGGGCAGGTGGCCGGCCGGCCACCTTTTCTGGCTGGCCGGCCATTCTCTTTTTGAAACCTGGCCGGTGGCCTCCCTAGGGGAAAGAAACTGGCCTGTGGTGTTCCCCACATGCTCACCTAGCTCCCTGCAAATTTTGAGGAAGATTGGAGTTCCCAGGACCTGAAAAAGTACAAGAGAAGTGCACGTCCTGTCGCGAAACTGCTCCGCCGAAACTTCAGCTTCAACTTCTGACATGTGACTCATCATTACTCATCAAAATCAAGGTGTATCCTTTTTGAACGTGTTGGAACCTCTCCGGGGGGTGAACCGGAGGCCGCGATCGAGTCGCCCTCGCCGAAACACGCGTTTCTCTGCTCGTGGTTTTGTGACAAACATGTATTCTAGTTCGCGCTTATTCTGCATTGTTGTGCACATAACTTGCATTCTCATGAACATACTTGCAGTGTTATGCACCTTTTCTTGATATTACCATGCCTATGTGTTTAAGCTTGCGTTGTCACGCACACTCCTTTCTCGCACTGCGATGCATTCACCCACCGACACCGCTTTTGTCGAACTTTCGATATCATAATGGATATATCTTGCTAAACATGTTGTGCTTGTTGAGTTTCTCTCTTTCGCAGGCACGATATTGTATGTACGGTTCATTTGAAGCTGGTGTGACCAGACGAATCGCGCAGGTATCGTGTCTTCTCCGTGTGAGACGTGACGAGAGTTGAACAATTCTCCGCATTCTTAACTGCATGAAATGTAGTTGTTGCTTTGCATTCTTGCTTAAAACTGTTGCATCTATTTGCGAATACTTGCTTCATTACAGCTTGCTGCATTTGCATGATCATTAAGTTACATCTGGCTCTGTGCATATCGCTTTGCATTTTGCCCCCTTTGCCTGCGGGCACGCCTGCGGGCATATCTCTGTTCATCTTGTATGATTGTATAAGTCTTCGGCCTTGTCAAAAATAGGTCGTCTCTGGGCTTTGATATTCACTCCCGTCACTTCTTGACTTCCGAGTTCTGCCAAAGAGGGGCAACTGTAGACACCCCATTTTTGACCGACCTTAAGACTCAGACGTCACCGATTGAGCGCTCGGTGATGTTGCATATTGTGCTCGTTCAGAAGTCTCGGCCGTGAGCCCTACTTCCGGACTTCCGAACCCTCTTCTGTGCCTTGCCCCGGTTTGCGAACCAGACTCGGTTTTCTCTTTTTCTTTTCCCAGAGGGAGGGAGAGGTCTCGTAAACCATCTCTCGGTGGCCGTGGGCTACTTTTCGTGGCCGTAGGCCAGTTTTCCCATTTCGGAGCCCGGTTCTCGGTTTTCGGAGCCGTCAGGCCGTGTGCCTCGATTCGGGACCGCCTAACCACCTCCGTTTGCCCCGATTTTTGGCATGCATCTTATTTACTCCCTTTTGAGGGACACTGAGGTCTGAGAGACCAACTTCGTGGTCGAACACCACTCAAGGTGCCTAACAGTCGGTTTTCGGGGCGTCGGACTGCGCGTTTCGGCCCCCGAACCTTCATTTTGCATCAGTTTTCGTTCATTTTTGGCAGGGACCTCTGTTTCATCAGCAGGAAGGTCATAGAAGGGTAGGAGACCAGCAATTTTTTCAGCAACCAGTTATATTCCTTCATCGCCCTCCGACGCCCATTTTTCTCACTTCAAAGCCAATGTTGACCACCCTGAGGCCACTTTCTTCAGCTCCAAACCACATATTTGTGTTGTACACACCTGGGAGGACACAAATATCACATGGCCAGCCAGTAATTCCACTTGAACCTTTTGAACCTCTTTGAAAAATGGCTTGTTCTCTCTCCTGTTTCACTTCCTCCAATTTTGGACCACAGGGCTGTGTTGAGGGCATCCGGGAGGACACCAATTTGTGGTGGCCGGCCATTAATTCACCTTGCCACTTTTGACCCTTGGCCGGCCGGCCATGGAGGGTGGCCGGCCGGCCACCTGCAGCTCCAAAAGTTGGCCGGCCAGCTTCCTTACAGGGAGTACAGTGTAGATACACCCTCATTTTCCCCCCAGATTCTGTATCCGGGGGGACACTTTTTGGAGGGAAACTTGGAGGGATTTTCCCTCCCTTTTTTCCCCCTCTTTCTCCCTCTCATTTTTCTACATAACCAGCTGCCCAACTCTAGTTTTACGGTTGGAAAATTGATCCTTGGAGCTTGCATACACACCCCTCCCTTTTCCTTCCATTTCAAGACCAAAATCATCCAAGTTCCTATCCCTTTCTATACCACCACCTAGCACCACCACCACCACTCCATTTCCAGCAGCTTGGGGAGTTTTTTGGAGGCAAAGAGGCACCATTTCTCAGTCCAAGAAGCAACCAAAGATCGGTCTACAAGGGTGAGTTGATTTCTCCCTCTTTCTAGCTCATTTTTGTACCATTTCTTAGCCCTCTTTTCTTACTGTTTTGAGCTCCGGCCATAACTGAAAATGTCTTTTTTTTTTGAGCTCCTTTTCATCTTCCATTAAGGGTCCTTCACTGTTTGGGACCCCGTTGTTGCACTTGCTTCATTACCCTCCTTTATGCCATAATCTTGCATGATTTTTTTGGCCTATGTGTAGTTTGTTTCGAGCTCTGATGTAAACTGTGAATAGGCTTATTTTTATCCCTTATTCAACATTGAAGAAGGGCTCATCCTTGTTTGGGACCTCCATGTGTCACTTGCCATTCAACCCCTCTTTGGTCCCCATTTTTGCATGATTTGTTAGCACATTGAGCTTCTATTTTTCGACCCTAATCAGAACTGAAAAGAGTCTTATTTTGACCCCCTCTCCATGTTTCAATAGGGTCTTTGGCTGTTTGATGCATATTTTGTATACTTCATGTTATAGCCCTCTTGGTGGCCTCATTTTTGCATGAGATCTTTAGCATACTTGTATCTGTTTTTGGGGCTTGCTATAAACTGAAAACAGTCATATTTTTAGTCCCTCTTCAATGTTGTAGAAGGCCCCTTTCCTGTTTGGGGTTAGCATTTGTGACTTGCTTCATTACCTCCCTTGCGGAGCCATTTTTGCATTCTAATTTAGTCCCACTTGTGCTCACTGTTTGGCCATGCTTTAAACTGTAAAAATTCTTGTTTTGGGGCTGCCTAGCTTCTTCCTTTACACTTCATGTATCAATTATGCGTGCTTTGTATAGCTGTAGGCCATTCCGTATGCCTAATTTCATGTTTCGGGAGTGATTCCATGCATCGGGTGTCATTTCGCCTTGATTCGGGGCTGTTTTGCACCTCATCTTGCTACTGATTTTGCATGTTTGCATACCATATTCCATGTCTTTGCCATGTCTCATTAGAGTGGCATTTCGGTGCCTGAAGGTCGGTCCTCGGTTTGCGTGCACGTGTGCACGCATCCCGAGTTGTCTCATTTTCATCATTATGGCCTCTTGTGTGAGTGTGGCTGAGGTCCACTCATGTTAGTGTAAGTCCATTATGCATTGCGTATGCCATTTCATTCCACAGCATTGTGTATGCTAGGTTGTATATTAGAGCATTGTGTATGCCATTCCATAGCCTTTCGCATGTTAGGTTGTATCTTAGTTGCATTTCACGCATATCATGCATATTGCATCGTGTTCGAGATAGGAGTTAGCCCGGGCACGGGAAACGAGGTACGTTTCGTACTCCGAGTGACGGAACGTATCTCAATCCCCCAGTCACTGACACTCCGGATTGTCCATGATGGAGTTAGGTCTTTGTTATGTTTTCATGTGCATTCATTCCATATTGAATTGTGCAAATCGACTCCTCGGCCATCATGCATCGGGATGCATGATTAGTGGCACGAGGATCGAGGCATGTATATATTCGTGAAAATACATTGCTATGCCCCTTTCCTGCTCTCTGTTGCAGCAAAATCAAGAATCAGCAGTCTTCCGAGGCTTGGCACGCATTCCAAGAATAATTGCAAAACAGAGGCTAATTGGGGCATCTCAGTGGATTTCCGCGCAAGGCAGCCCAAACATACATCGTTCATCAGAGTCGAGGCAGTCCCTGGCTTGCATGCCAATTTATAGCTTTCCTAGATTAATTTGTAAATTAATTAGGAATTTGTACATTATTTGGACTGTATTATTGGGACTGTACTATTCTTTTATTTGGGACTATATATTTATTCGGACCCTCTGTGCGAGGGCAAAATTGTAATAAGTGTGGGTGAGTGTGATGTATGTCTTCCAATCCCACGTCTTTCTTCCCTTTTATTTACCTGCTTATGATGGTTAGATTAGGGCATATTTCAATTAGCATACAGTATGATAGCATGTTGCATTCATTCATCTGTCTTGCACGCACCGGGCTCGGCGCATCATACTAACTGCATTTGTATTTCAATTCCAAATTGAATACTTGTTAGCTGTAGCATTCCATATGCCATGTTTAGAATAGTCGAGCCTACTATAGTTGCATTTTTGCATGTGTTGCATTAGGTATTTCTGTATAATTAGGATCATGTATGATTTCTAATCAGTTTCTGTTTTGGCTTGGAGTACTCGGTGAGTTTTATGCTTTAGCATCCTTGCATGCGTGTGAGTGACTGCCATGAGTAGCATGCTTACCATGAGGCTAACTGCTTATGTGATATAACTGCCTGAATGCCTGTGGATGAAGGTTGGGTTAGTTGGATTGGAACAAATGCATTGACTGTGAGTTTTAAGCCCACTAGATAGTGGCAAAACCATGTTTTCTAAGCCCACCTGAGGGTGGCAAAATCTGCATTTTAAGCCTACCTGCGGGTAGCAAACCATCTTTCACAAACAAACATGAAATGTTTTGTTCCAATTCAGGCGACTCAGTCTATACTTGTATGCTGTGCGCATCACATAGTAACCTAGGCTAATAACTAGAATAAGAACGCACAATGTTTTCAAAATCAGATATCATGGTTAGTAGAGGCCGGTCTTTGACCGGGCGAGCGAGGGTGCTCACGAAGTGACCTTCCCCAATCGTACCCATGTTCCCGAGCCGAGGCAACTTTGGTGATGACGGACACGTGGCCTTCGGCACCAAGTCAGGGTTTCCTAAATTTCCCATAAAAAAACATTTAGGTGGCGACTCTGTATCTGGCAAAGCAGTCCATGTTTGGCACTTCTTTTCAAAAAATCTGTTTTCAAAATCGATTTGCCGGATTTGGACTCTTTGGTTCAAGATTAAGAGCCGTGACATTTGAGTCCTTGAACTGTAGTGACCCCAATATGAACGGAATGGGACTTAACCCTCCCGGGGCGTTCGGGGACGTCTACACAAGTATAGACTAAATCGCTCAAGTTGGAACAAAACATCTCATATTTGTTTGTTTGAAAATGGTTTGAAAGTTGCTACTCGCAAGTAGGCTAAGACGCGGATTTTGCCACCCTCAAGTGGGCTTAGAAAACATGATTTTGCCACTCTCAAGTGGGCTTAAAGCTCTCATTTTGATGAATTGTTCCAATTCAAGCAACGAAGCCTTCATCCACAGGCATTCATGCAGTTATATCAGTTAAGCAAATAGCCTCATGGCAGCATGCTATCATGGCAGTCACTTACACACATGCAAGGATGCTAAAGCGTAAAAGCTTACCGAGTACTCCGAGCCAAAACAGAAACCAATTAGAAATCAATGCATGATCCTAATTATACAAGATGCCTAATGCAACACATGCAAAATGCAACTAAAATAGGCTCGGCTATCTAGAATGGCATATGAATGCAACACTTGATAACATGCTGTTAAACACGTATTCAAGGAAGTATTGAAATACAATGCAGTTTGTATGATGCGTCGAGCCCGGTGCATGCAAGACAGATGAATGGATGCACGCATGCAAGCATAAGGATGCTAATTGAAATATGCCCTAAAACTAATCATCGAAAGCGGTTAAGTAAAAGGGAAAAAGAAATGGGGGTTGGAAGACATGCATCACACGCACACACACACTCTTGTTACAACAGTTTTGCCCTCTCGACGGAGGGTCCGAATAATAAGCTAACTAGCTAATCTAAGCTAATTAAACTAATTATTACAAAACGAAACTAATCCTTGTTAACTAATTAGTTATTACAACACAAATTGAATAGTTAAGCGCATTAACTAATTAAGTACAAAACCAAAGCATTAGCTAGCTAAGTAAAGAAGCTAAGTAAAGCAGTAAAAGAAGAGGTCCTCAGGGTGAGAAGTGCAAGCATGCTCGGTCGCCTCGTTCGGAAATCCATCGCTATGCCCCAACTTGCCTCTGTTTGCAATTGTTCTCAAGATGCTGCACAAAGCTCCAGATAGCTTCTACTCCATCATGGGAACCTCCAGGAGCATTGCCGACCACTTATTGGTGGTGTAGACCACCTGCCAACCACTTACATTTGCTGCAAGCCAGAAAAAGTGGTCGGCCAACAACTTTTTCTAGTCTGCCGACCAGAAAATTCTGCACAACTCTGGTTTGCTGCAACAGAGAACAAAAAGGGGCACAGCAGTGTATTTGCAAGATATGTGTGCACAACCACCCTCCCTATCATTTCTTAGGCTCAAGGGAGTGTAGTTCTTGACTCTCGGGCCACCAACCGAGCATTGCAATGCACGATGGCCGAGAAGCCAAGATTGCACGAATCAATATGAATGAATGCACAAATAACACATAAGAGCCTTAACCTCTGTCATGCATGATCAAAAGGGTCAGCAACCGAGAAATGAGGCACGTTTCATCACTTTAAGTATGAAACGTCCCTCGTTTCTCGTTATAGACACCCCATTTTTGACCATCCTCAAGACTTGGACGTCACCGCTTGAACACTCAGTGATCATCCATGTTTGTGTTTGTCTTGAGTTCCCGGAGGTCTTGGCAACGCGCCTTGCCTCAGGATCTCTTGGCTCGAATGTTTTGTGTCTGGTTTTGCACCAAACACTTGTGTTTTGCCTTTGAGGGGCAGGGAATGGCTTGTTGACCATTCCCACACATCACCGGCCATGGCTAGAGGCCACCGGCCACTGGTTTGTTGCCACCGGCCAAATGTTTGGCCGACCGGCACTCTTTGTAGTTGACCGGCCATCTATTTTGGTCAAATTGCATTTTTGGCCGGCCGACCACTGTGCATCTGCTTTTGCAGATATTTTTATGCCAGCTATGCTAGCTGGCATACACCTTTGCTTCCCTCCATACACGTGTATGGAGGGATTTCCTTCTTAACTAGCTTACTTGAGAAGCTTTGCAAAAGAGATTGTCTATAAGAGGGAGCCTCTTCTCCCTCCATTAGGGTTAGACAAAAAATACAGAGGGAGCTCTAATTAGGGTCAGTTCATAGTTGTAGCTATTCTATCTCTATATCTCTCTCTCTTTTACGTTAAGGTGTTTTAGTCTTACTATTGCACACAAACACATAGAGTTACACCTTCTCTTGGTTTCTGAGGGCCAGAGAGCTGTTCTTGGTGTTCTTGAGTGGATTCAAGCTTGAATAACCAGCTGGAGGATTGTTTGTGAAGAGGGTCATCAAGGGTAAGAACTTCACCCTTTATTCCCCATTTTTGCGTAGCTTTTTTGCCTATCTTGCCACTGTTTTCGGACTTGTATCTAACTAATAAAAAGTCTTGTTTTTGAGTGCTTTAAATAGTTGTTTAAGAGTGTTTTGCAGTTTGGGGTTGTTTGACCCCTCTTAGGCCTTGTTTGGCCCTATTTTTGTGCTATTTTGGTGAGCTCTGGGACACCTTGTTTGGGCCTCCTCACCACTGAAATCTTGAGGGATTTCAGTGGTGAGGATGGTGCCTTAAGGTCCAAGAAGGAGAGGGCCACCCCCTCTCCTTGTTGTCCTTGAAAAGGGCCATTTTTGCCTCATGTGTGAGCATCTTGTTTAGGTTCATGTTGGCCATATCCTAGCTGTTATTTGTGCTTATATTGCCATAATATGCTCTATTTTTACTTGGTTTAGACACACCTTGCTTTCTTAGCATACATGTCTTGTAATGTCATGTTTTAGCCTTAACATGCTTTGTGCTTTGAGCCTTGTTCTAGCATGTTTTTGGCTTAGCTTTGTGAAGCTTATATGCATGTTTTGATGTGCTTGAGGTCTGTTTTGGGTCATTTGGGTCGTCCATGATTTGCTTTGTATAGCTACCATGCAACCTCTCTTGTATGCCTTAAGCATTGACCCCTCTACCATGCCATCCTTGCATCATTTCAGTGGTTTGGAACCACTTGTCATGTCATTTCAGTCCTTGTGGTATGCTTGTATGCTTGCATTTGATGCCCCTTTCATGCTTTAAAAGGTTGGTGTTTCTTGCTCCATGTCTGTGCCATTGTGTATGCCTCTAGGATTAGATCATTCAGATGCCATCTAAGTGGTTTTTGGGCTTACTTTTGCATGTTTTAGGACTGTTTTAGTTCACTTTGTCATTTGCTTCATGTGTCATATGACCATAGTTTAAGTCCTTGGGCTTGGTTGCATGCCTTGCTTGCATTGGTAGCTTGATTTGGCATCATCTTCTACATGTTTTCAAAGCTTATCGTGTATGCTATTTGTCCATGTTAAGTGTGCTTAAAAGCTGCCTTTTTGTGCTCAAGTATTGGACCATGTGTGCATGAATGTTTGTGTGTACATTAACCTTACATGTTGTCACATACTTGGCCCATAAACAATCTTGTTACCATGCTCAAGTGGTAGTGCATTTGGCATGCACTCTTGTGGCTTAGGTTGCTTAACATGTTGTTACATACTTGCCTCCATGCTCATGTTGCATACTTAGCTCACATGCTTAGGTTGCATTTGGCATGCATGCCTTGCCTCTTGATTAACCATGATTGAGGTTGGGCCTCTTGTTTGTTTGTATGCATTCCATCCATATTGAGTTACACACTTGGTTTCTTGGGCCATCAAGCATGGAAATGCGCGATTGGTGGTCCGAGAGTCAAGAACCATGTCCCTTTGAGTCATAAACATGATAAGGATGTGTTGGTGCACATATTTGCTTGGAATGCATTGCCATGTCTTGTTTTGCCCTATGCTACTGTCAAAACAGGATTCTGCAGGAAAATTTGGCCAGCCGGCCATCTTTAGTGCCGACCGACCAACAATTGGTGGACGATAGCTTAACCAGTGGCCGGTGATCGTTTCCTTTGGCCGGTGACCATTTCCCTTGGCCGGTGGTATCCCACAGGGTTCATAGAGTGCACCTTGGGAATTTTGCAATGATCAGAGAAGGAAAACAGTGTGGACAGAGGCAACTTGTGCATGGCAGTGGACTTTCGAGCGAAGCCGAGCACGCATTGCATTGGGCCCTCTTTCCGAGGCTGTTTACTGTTTTATTAGATTAGTTAATTTGCTTAACTAGTTTAATTGGTCTGTAATATTTAATTAGCTTGTAGGTTAGTAAAATCTATATTATTCTTTCGGTCCCTCCGAGCGAAGGGCAAATTTGTAATAAGTGTGGGTGCGTGCGTGCATGTCTTCCAACCCCCACTTCTTTCTCACTTTTACTTACCTGCTTTTGATAGTTAGTATTAGGATACATTTAAATTAGCATACCTTATGCTATGCATGTGTGCATCATTCATCAGTATTGCATGCACCGGACTCGACGCATCATGCTAACAGCATAGTATTCCAAATCTAACTTGAATACGTGCTACTTGTTGCATCCCACATGCCATCCTAGGATTAGCCGAGCCTATTCGAGCTGCATTTTGCCTGTATTGCATTAGCCATCTTAACATGAACTAGGATCATGCATTGATTACTAACTAGTTTCTGTTTTGGCTTGGTGTACTAGGTAAACTTTTATGCTTTAGCATCCTTGCATGCGTGTGAGTGTTTCCCATGACAGCATGCTTCCATGTGGCTAGATGCTATGTGATATAAACTGCTTGAATGCCTGTGGTGAAGGTTGGATTGTTTGAGTTGGGACAACTCAGTGAAATCTTGTTTTAGCCTACTTGCGAGTAGCAAATCTCAAATCATTTTCCAAACAAACGGATATGCAATGCTTTGTTCCAAATTAGGCGATCTAATCTATACTTTTGTGTTGTGCACATCACATAGTAAGATTAGCTAATTAATCGGAATAAGAACACATAACGTTTTCAAAATAAGATATCATGGTTAGTAGAGGCCGATCTTCGGATCGGGCAAGAGGGGGTGCTCATAGCTGACCTTCCCCAATCGTACCCAAGTTCCCGAGCCGAGGCAACTTTGGTGATGACGGACACGTGGCCTTAGGCAAATGAGTCTGGGCTTCCTAAATTCCCCCATTAAAAAATATTTAGGTGGCGACTCTGTATCTGGCAAAGCAGTCCATGTTTGGCACTTCTTTTAAAAAAATCTGTTTTCTCAAAACGATTTGCCGGATTTGGACTCTTTGGTTCAGATTAAGAATCGTGACAATCGAGTCCGAACTGTAGCACAGAGGCCCTCACCCGAGGCGCATCTACAATTTCTGGCGACTCTGCTGGGGAGTATAGAGAACTTGACTCGAACTCGTGATATCTTGTTTTGACTACACTTATGTGTTTTTTTTGCATTGCATGTGCATTGGTGCGCCTAGGACACCGTGTTGGCCATCTGCTATTTCTGAATGGTTTGCCGGAGGCTTGTCTTGTCAAGCATGACCATAAGGCTGACCGGTTGGTGGGCTCTGCCAGTATGGGAACACAAACCCCGATTTTACGGGGCACCCTTTTCGACCATTCGACCTAGTACATATTCGGAATCCATAGTGACCATTCCAAACTAGGACAGGTTGCTTAACCGATATAGGTTGTTTGAAACCGCCGCGTGCATAGTGAAACCCTAGCTCCTGACAAAATAGGACAGGGAAACCCTCCCCCAACATAGGGGTGTTTTGGCTCTCTTTTACTTGCTATGTGCTTTTAAAGTGTATCTCTACAGGAACATACATATCAGTCTGTGAGTTTGAGCATCAGGCCTGCGGGCATCAGTATCAGTGTTTTTGAGAACAGTTATATCTGCGGGTATCCGATTCAGTGTTTTGGGGCAGTGATTTGGGAAAGTGATCAGTATTAGAGTACAGCTGTTCAGCCACGCCTGTGTTTGTTCTGTTTGGGCTGAAATGCTGCATGTTTTCTCTTTCAGTTCAGAGATTCGAGTACAGAATAGCCAGTGTTCTCCCTCGCTGAGGCAAGGCAGATATCTAATTCGTTAGTCACCGTTCGAGATCAGCGGACTTATCATGACACAGAATTCAGAGGAAATCGTGGTTATGACAGCCGCATTAGATCAAGGAATCACCCTGCAAAGTGAGACCAATGTTGATGTACCGCATCCGCCCAGGTCGCCTGCCGTGCGCCCGATCTGGGAACCCCAGTTGTATCAGGCTCATAAGCCCACTACATTCGAATTGATGGGGATGATTGGTGACCTCCAGAGGTCTATGGCAGATCTCGCTTACGGAATATCTGCTTCGCCACCAGCTGCACCATATGCCGGGAATTTTGTACCGCAGGAGCCCCTAATATTGGGACGGATTGTGATCGAGCTCAGCCAACCTGAGGTTGTCTCGAGTTATAGCAATGACATGTCAACATCAACCCAAGCCCTCGATCAGGCTGAGGCCAGAGGTAAGAAACAAAATGAAGTAGATGACGATCCCATTGAACAACTGTTGTGGGCAGTCGAGGCTTTGAAACCGGGGAGATGAATAAGCAACAGGTATTCGCAGTCGCGGCTAAGACTGTGGATGATGTCTTCCGTACTCCAACTGAAGGCAATTCAAGCCAGGCAGAAAACCGGGATAGGCCCCGTCATGCCAGAACAGTTTCTCCCACTCCCAACTCTGCACCTGGGAAAGATCAGAAAGTTAAGGCAGTGCCTGCCGACCCTTTCGCTAGTGCGTCTAGCAAGAATTCTCAAACTTCAAAGTATCTGCCCCTAGGGCGCAGAGTCTTCCACGCACTCTACATGCCGTTGTCTAAGGCACTCCAGATCCTGGCCGAAAGAGGGCACCTTAAACCCCTCAAGCCTAGGCCTCTCCCAAAGAATCTCCCTCCCACATACGATGCTGCTTTGTACTGCGCGTACCACCAGCAAACCGGTCATGCTACCGATAACTGTTTTCGCATTCGCCATGAAGTGCAAGATTTGATCGACAATGAGGTCATCCTCCCACCCACCTCAGCGAAGTCTGTCACTGCTAGGTTGTTAGATTTTGAGGATACTGCGAGTACGTGATCGGGGAGTGAACCACCTGCGGGCGACCCTCGGCGTATTTTGGATGTGGCGTCTGGCACGCATTTTTGAGCATCTGCGAATGCTAGTTTTGTAACTTCTGGCTTGGGTGTCGAGTCAGTCCTTTGTTTTGTTTTGAGTCTGTCTCATCGTCTTGAGTCAGTTTTTTTTGCTTAAGGGTCCGTCTTGTTGTAGCGAGTCAATCCCCTTGTATAGAATGTCAGGTGATTCTGGGGTTGTTGCCTCGAACACCGTTTTTGTTTTCTTTTGATCTGTCTCTGTTGTGGAGCCAGTTGCAACCAGGAAATCTGAATGAAACAGCTGCGGTTATCATGTTTCCGTGCTTATTGCTACCTTGAGCTAGTTGTGCCAAGTGATTTGAATGAAACAGCGGAGCATCTCACTTATTCTTCTGTGCTCTAAACTCATTGTATTGACCTAAGTTTTTCAAAACTTTTTTTTTAACACTGCGGTGATGAAAACGAAGAGGAAGGAATTCCTCGGGTTTTACAAAACTTTGATCAATTTGAGAGAAAGTGAGGCATGCTAAGCCTTTAATGAATGAAATCATGCTTGTTAGCGTGAGTACTGAGAAGGACCCTGGCTTGATCCAGATTGGTTCCACACTATCTTCAGCGTGAGCGATTTGTCGCTTTTCGTAAAAACTTTCAAAAACAAATGTTTTGCGCGGTCCTGTGAAGACCTGTATGGAATCGCTCTTCAGATTGTGCAGCTTAGGATCACTCTCGGCCTCAAGATTCAATCCATTTGTTTTCAAACCTTGAACCCATTCAGAACGTTCAACGATCAATCATCAAGAGAGGCCTGTGTGGCCAGATTGGAAGCAGCCCTTGAACAAAAGGCACCAAAGTCAGATCAAGAAGATCAGATCTCGCCGGAAGAAGCTTGTGAAGCTAGAACAAAAGCACCCCTTAAACTAGGGGCAAAATGTCCGATGTACTCGAAGAGCCGAGATGGATCATTTTGCAAATCAATTAACAACAAGCCACTCTCGTGGATACAGATG
>JAPPVO010001446.1:0-18621 GCA_030407325.1 Camellia japonica | reverse complement strand
TTAAACCATTGGCTTTCGATCCATCGAACCACATCTGCCATGGCTCAACACTAGCCATACCAAGCTCCATTATCTCTTGGCTCTCTGTTTGAGATGGATGGTCTGCCAGAAAATTGGCTAAGACTTGTCCTTTTACTGCCCTTTGAGGGACATATTCTAGATGAAATTCTGATAAGGCTAGTATCCACTTGCCAATTCTTCCCCTCAACATAGGTCTGGATAACATGTACTTAACCAAATCTGTGGTTGCAATTACCAAGACAGTTGTAGGTAAAAGATAATATCTTAATTTCATTGCAGCAAAATACAAAGCAAGACACAGCTTTTCAACAGCTGAATATTTACATTCACAAGAATTTAAAAACCTACTAAGGTAATAAATAGCTTGCTCCTTGCCTTCTTCATTGTCTTGGGCCAAAAAAGCTCCCAATGAATCTTCTGCTGCAGCTATGTACAACTTCAAGGGCTTGTTTCCCTTTGGTGGCATCAGCACTGGAGGGTTGGCCAAATAGGCTTTGATACCTTCGAAAGCAATTTGATGCTCTGCTGTCCACACAAATTCCTCTTCATCTTTCAGCCTTAACAAGGAAGAAAATACTTTAGTTTTCCCTGCAGTGTTAGAAATAAACCTTCGAAGAAAGTTAACCTGCCCCAAGAACCTTTGTAATTCTTTCTTACTTGATGGAGGCCTAGCTTCAATGATGGCTTTAGCTTTATTCTGATCAATCTGTATTCCTTTCTTGTGCACTACATAACCCAAGAAATTTCCAGACGATACACCAAAAGCACACTTAAGAGGATTAAGTTTTAACTTGAACTTCCTCATTCTTTCGAAAGCTGCTTCTAAATGAAACAAATGCTCCTCCATGGACTGGGATTTCACTACAATGTCATCAATATAACATTCTAGATACCCTCCAATGAGATCATGAAAGATAGTGTTCATAGCCCTCTGATATGTAGCCCCAGCATTCTTCAGACCAAATGGCATTTTAACCCATTCGAAGGTGCCAATATTTCCAGGACATCTGAATGCTGTTTTGTGGATATCTTCCTCTGCAATGCATATTTGGTTATAACCAGAGTGGCCATCCATCATCGATAAAACTTGATGTCCTGCTGAACTGTCTACCAGCAGATCCACTATAGGCATAGGGTACTCATCTTTAGGAGTTGCTAGGTTTAAGTTTCTGAAATCGATGCATACCCTCATTTTGCCATTTTTCTTAACTACAAGCACAATATTAGATAGCCATTCAACATACCTGGCTGTCCTAATAAAGTCTGCCTTGAGTAGTCTAAGAATTTCTTCCTTGACCTTCTGAATTACTTCTGGACTCATCCTTCTTGGTTTCTGCTTGTATGGCTTGAAATTAGGTTTCATAGGGAGCCTATGTTCCACCAATGATCTATCCAATCCTGGTAGTTCATTATAAGACCATGCAAAGCAATCTTTGTATTTCTTTAAAACAACCAATAACTGGTCTCTGTCCAGAACATTCAAGCAAGTACTTATATAGGTGGGCTGCTGCACAGAACCCTCCCCTAAATTCACCTCTTCTAAGGGGTCTTGCGTCTGAGGACTTATCGAAGCTTCTTCTCTGGTTTCTTCAACCTTCGAAACAAGCTGTTCGCCTTGTTTTGCTCCTAGGTTCCTTAATTCGACATCTCTGCCCTCTTCCTCATAGACAAAATCTGTCCATAAGGCGTCTTCTTTCTGTATCTCCTGGACTTTTATTTCAATGTCCAATGCACAGTATTTCTCAAGGGTCAAACTTCTGACCTGTTGCTGTTCTTGTTCACAGCCAAGTATCATGGCCTCTCTCTCTTGCTTCTGTACTTTCTGGACTATTGCTTTTACGTCCAATGATGAGAATTTAATCAAAGCCAAGGACTTGGCTTCTCGTTCCTCACTTTTTTGCCTATAACCAGGCATCATTGTCATCTTTCACGACAACCTCTTCATCAGCACTTTCTTGGACTAAGTGCTTCAAGTGTGTTACTTCCTCATCAGCCGTCACTTCGGCTGAGCCATCAGCTTTCCTCAGTATACTGAGTGGTGTCACTCCCTCAATATACATATATACATATACCTTGCTCAGTGTCTTCAGCAGCATCCTCCATGCTGCATTCTGGTATTTCATTGATAACTGATCCCTTCGAAGGATCCTTCTCTACTGGTTCTTTAGTCAAAAATTGTTCAGCCATGAAGGCTTCGAACATTTCTTCTTCTGCTATTTCCTTCTCTTGGCCCATGCCAATCTCTTCTTCCGTTTCACTATCACTTTCCATCAGAGCCTTCTCCAGCCCTGCCAAACTAGACTTCTCCCTGGCCCTTAATTCAGAATGAACTTGGGCCAATTGTTCTCTGCTACAGACCACTTTACTTTGTAAAGTCGGTTTTGGAGCATGGTCTGACTTCGAAGTTTTCTTTCCTTCTATCTTGTCCTGTGAAGAACTTCCTCCACTTTCTTTCAGATCTTGCTGGTACTGGGTGTACCTACGCTGAATCTTCCTCCTTTGTGATCTGGAAATAACTGGAACCATATTTGGTTCCTTTGTCTTTGGGTGTTTCAGCAATACCCAGTTGTTCGGAGCCACCAAAGGAGGTTTGACCATCCTTCCTGTGATTCCAACATCTCTCCTGGCAAACAATTCCCTAGGTTTGTTTTGCATTACAAACCAATCTGGAACTCCAGGTACCCAAGAACTTACTGATTCAGATGTCGAATCACCCTTTTCCACCTTCGAAGCCATCTTCGAAACTGGCCGTGGAGGTAAATGCTTGGTTCTGATCGCATGCTTCGAGCTTGATTCTGGCCTTTGATGGAGGTGGCCATTTTCTGTTCTGTGTGAGGTTGGTCTGGGGGGCCAATCTCTGGCTTTAGTCCCATAACCTGAACTCCTCTCCAATCTTCTTTCGGAATGGCTGCTCTCCATCCTGTAGTAGTTAGGTGGCCTAGATTCATGCAAGGGCCTCTTACCTTTATCACGCATTCTGTCTACTGCAGGCTCAACCACTAATGGTCGCTGCCTATCACTAGCCGGATATGGCCTCTTGTTGTAAGCATTGGTTGACTTAGGGCGTCTCTGAACATCCCTATAGTATTGCTTCCCATCAATTGGAAGCCCCTTCAACCATTTGTAGCTTAGTCTGCACCTGGGACACATCCTTTGCATTACAGCTGCTTCCAAGGAATCGTCATCCAGTACTTCTTCATCAGAGTGTTCTTTCTGATGTGAGAAACCTTGTCCAACAACTGGCGGGTTTCTAGTCTCCTTCTTGGCAGCTGTCTGGTTGGCAATATGCATTTGCACATTGACCTCTTCCAACTCCTGCAAAGATAGATTCTGAAAGTTTGGTACAACCACATTAGCCGTGCTTTCTCCAACTTCTGGAAACGGGTTACTGTCAATTCCCATGGCTTTCTCTGTTTTGGCTGGGAACTTCAGGCTTCCTTTCCGGATTTGCTCTTGGATCCTGTCTCGAAAAACAATGCAGTTTTTAGTCGAGTGAGACCAAGAATTATGCCATTTACAGTATACTTTTCCTTTAAGTTCATCAAGAGACGGCAGTTTTATCCCTTTTGGTAACTTAAGGAAATTGGCTGTAAGCAAATGATCAAAAATGTCATCTGCTTTTGTTAAATCGAAAGAATACTTTCTGTGAAAGTCTTTCTTTTTAAACTGCTGGTCGATGGTTGTATCCTTATGTATTAATGCTTCACAGATTACGGGTTCTTTGCCCATAATCTCTGCTGCATCAATCTCATAATTGGGATCTCTATAATATGTCTTATACGAAGCGTTGTTTCGATCTTGTTCTTCTTCTAGTAATGCTTCATATCGAGACACCTTATAGGTTAGTTCGACCAAATCCCTGAATTCAGTTGAGTCAAACTTCTTTCGAAGCCTGAACTCTAAACCATTTTGAGCCAATCTTACAAATTCTGGCTCTGGAAGGATGACTCTACATTTATTTCGAGCCCTTTTAAATCTGGCAATGAACTGAGTAGCCTTTTCTTCAGGCCTTTGACTCAGGCCTTGTTTGGGAAGACTAAATAAGTGCACTTTTTGTCTTTTTTGACTAAAAAAGTGAGGTTGAAAATATGGATGTTTGGGTTAACTTTTTGACTTTTTATGGAAAAATGTGTAATAAAAAATTGTAAAAATTGGTTTTTAGAGGAAAATTTGAATTGGGAGTTGTGCAGCCGTAATTGTTGACTTTTGGTGAATAGTGTTAACTTTTTAACTTTTTGAGTAACTTTTTGGCTTTTTGGATTATTTGGGATATCCCAAACTTAGCCTCAATCTTGCCAAGTCTGCCATGGACACTTCTGGCTCCGATTGGAAGAATTGGGCATGAAATGCCTCTTCCATTTGTTGCCAAGTTTGAATGGAGCCAGGTGTAAGGTTGATATACCATACAAATGCTCCCCCAGTTAAAGAGTTTGGGAATAATCTCAGTTTTATGTAGTCATGATTAGTGAATTCACCACATTGAGCAGCGAATCTGGCAATATGCTCTACTGTTGATTGATTCCCAGTTCCATAGAATAGGGTAAAGTCTGGTATTCTGAATCCTCTTGGGTATTCATGTACCCTATCTACCCACTCTGGGTATGGTTTTCTGTATACAGGAGTCTGGACCCCCCGAGCCATCGGTCCACACATCTCCCTAACAATATCAGCAATTTGGTCCCTAGGGACCATATTTTGGGCTTGCTGAACCACTACTGGGGGGACAAACACTGGGTTTGGTGGACAAACTTGTGCCTGTAGTCCTCTTGGTCCAAAAAGTGGTATATTTGGGACTGGTTGCCCCTGTGGTGCAGGTTGCTGTTGAGGGTATGGGTAACCCCTTTGAGCCTGTCCTGCGAAAGGACCTGTGAAAGGTGCTGGACCAGGTATTGTGTCCCTTCCATTTGTGGGAAAACCTTCCAACCCCCCGGGTATAAATTCGAATAAGGGGTTATTGTACCCCCTAGTGCCAGGTATGGCTTTGAACATGGGATTTGCCACCATTCTTATGCCATTTTCTTGTACTTGGCCAGATCCACCACCTTGTGTGGCTTCACTGTTGAGTACTGAGGCATTTTGGCCTACTACAGGCCTTGAAATGGGTTCATACCAAGACTGAGGCGATGGTCTTTCATAGTTCTGAGTACTAGTCTGACCATTAAATTGCCCATTAATAGGCTATTTTTCTCTAGCCAATCTTTGCTGAGGGACATTTAAAATTTCCTCTGTGTGTCTTGTATTTGTTGGTTGGTGATTATTCATTCGATCCAAAAAGGATGTTGCCCACCTTTCCATCGTGTTCATTAATTGTTGTCCCATAGCATCTACCAAGCCATCCTATGGGTTTGTTGGCTGGGTAGATGGAACGGTGGATGGTCCAATTCCTTGGTTTCGTCCAATATTATGAACATATGGTTCTTGTCCAGAAGTACTGGTCTGTTCGACCAAAGGTTCTGATAGCATAGGAGTCTCCATAGGATGTGTTATCACATTCTCCTCTGGATTAGGTATCTCTACCTCTCCTTCTACGCCTTCCTCCAGGCGTTCATTTTCTCCTTGTCGTCTTCGTCTAGCCATTTTAACAGGTCCCACCGGGCGTGCCAAAAATATATGTTGGCTTTTTGGCTTTTCGAAGGGTAATTTTGTAAATGCGAGCGTGCCAGCAAGGATCAATCAGTCCTCACAGAAATTATAGTTGCCAACCAATTATCAGACGATTGTGTTTTAGTTCTTTCAGCCTCAATGAAGAGGACTTTTACTGGTGGCTTGACTTAGGAGAATTTAAGAGAAATAACAGTTAATATGAAGAACAATCGAAGTATTTCATTAAAATGAACACTTACAATAGTTCAAACTCAGCCTCGAAGAGGTTTACAGCAACAGTCTACTTGAATCTACTTGAAACTACTCCTATGAATCGAAGTGCAGTGCTGGTATTTAAAGTGCAGGTATTTAAAGAACAAGAAATGTAAAACTGGAAAGGAAAATATGAAGTAAAGACTGGTTTGTATGATCTGAGTCTGGGGGCTTTCTCTAAGGGCTTCCCTGCTATTTATACTTGTCAAAGATGACCTTCGAACTGCACTTCAGACTGTCGAACTGCTCCTCCATGATCGCTGATCATGCTGCCTTAGAAGTAGTCCCATTACGCTATCTCTTGCAGTTGAGCTTCCCTCTTGTATTTGAATTTGAATATGAGTAACCGTTGAAGCCACGTCACTTTGTATCTCTTTACTGATCTAGTGCTACTCGGATCACGTAAGAACCAATGTTCATTGCCACGTGTTCGATCAGGATCGAGGACTTGAACTTTCTTCCCATAATACCCTTAATCTGCCACGTGTCAAACTATGATTTGGCTTTACAAAATATGTAGCCAACAGTAGTCAAATAACAATTTGAGGTTATGTTTGGATATTACATTTGAGAGAAAATTTACAAAGAAAAAAAAAATTCTCAATTTTATTAACAAATCTATTTCATTTTTCTCTCACTTAAAAAATTCTTACATAAATTTAAAATCCAAACAGAGAATTAAATTTTTATTTTTATTTTTGTAATTGATAGGAATTAAATAAGGAAAGAAAAATTACATTTGTAAAAGTAAGATTTAAACTCAAACATCACATCAAAATTTATGTCGAATGAATAATACAAAGTCTGGAATGAAGACTTCATAACTCGAGCTGAATCTTTAATCATAAGCATGCCATGTGAATACAATTACTCTTTCAAAATTCTCCCCAAGTAGTTTCAAAATTTATAGCACCACCGCCACACATCAATGCTAGAATATTCACAGCTCTTTGTTCAACCTTGCCAAAGCCTCTTACATCCACCTTTGATGAACGTCTCACTCTCCACATGGCTTTTCTTGTTCATCATACTTTCAATAAATTCAGATCTGGTTCGCAGCCAATGCCTTGACCATGAGCTATTGACATTGCTCAAATTGAAGCAAGGCCTCACATTCGACACTTATCTTTCCTCCTCCAAGCTCAAGTCCAAACTCACGTCATGGAATTCAAGTACTGATTGTTGTTCTTGGGCTGGTGTGACATGCAATGATAGCCATGTTACCGGTCTTGACCTCAGTAGCGAATCAATATCAGGTGGGATTGGCAACACGAGCAATCTCTTTGATCTCCAATATCTTCAGAGCTTGAATTTGGCCAACAACTCCTTCAATGCTGCTCAAATTCCATCTGGGTTGGGAAAGCTTGTTAGGTTAGTTCATCTCAACTTCTCTAACTCAGGCTTTGTTGGTCAAATTCCCCTAGAGATTTCTAGCTTGACAAGGCTAATTACGCTCGATCTATCTACACTTTACTTCCTTGGAAGTCCTAGACTAAAACTTGAGAAGCCAAGGCTAAGAATCCTTGTTAAGAACCTTACAAAGCTCACAGAACTCTATCTTGATGGCACGAAAATTTCAGCTCAGGGAGATGATTGGTGCCAAACCATTTCATTGTCACTGCCAAATTTGAGAGTGCTGAGCTTGTCCGACTGTGATCTTTCAGGCCCTCTTTACCCCTCCTTCCAGATGCTCCGGTCTCTCTTAATAATTCAATTAAGTGACAACAATTTGTCTGGCCCTATCCCAGAATTCATTGTGAATTTCTCAAATTTGACTTCTTTGCGTCTCAGAAATTGTCAGTTGTTTGGAACATTACCGGAAAAGATCATCAAGGTACCAACACTACAAACTCTTGACTTGTCAGACAATGGATTACTTGAATGCCCTTTGCCTGAATTTCCTCAGAAAACCTCTTTTCAGACCCTTATACTTGGCTACACAAACTTTTCAGGGAAATTACCAAATTCTATTGGTAATCTTGAGGGGTTGTCTATACTAATTCTTGGAAGTTGCAATTTCACCAGACTAATTCCAAATTCATTGGTAAACCTTACCCAACTTGGCGATTTGGATTTGTCATTTAACATGTTCACTGGTCCAATCCCTTCATTTCCAAAAAATCTTTCTCACATAGACCCCTCTCATAATGATTTATCAGGTCGTATTCCTTCCACCCACTTTGAAGGCCTTAGGAATCTTGTAGATATCAATCTACGCCACAATTCATTTAAAGGGAATATTCCATTGTCTCTATTTACACTCTCATCACTGCAGATAATCGATCTTCCCTTTAACCATTTTGAAGGTCAAATTGCTGAATTTCCAAATGCATCTTCCTCTTCCTTGGCTTTCCTCGACATGAGTAGCAACAAATTAGAAGGATCTGTGCCCATGTCATTTTTTGAGCTTAGAAGCTTAACTGCCCTCGATCTTTCTTCCAACAACTTCAGTGGCATTATGCAACTAGAAATGATCCAGACCCTCCATCAACTTAGAAGGCTCGACCTTTTATACAACAGTTTGTCAATCAAAACAAACGGAAGTTACTCTAGCCTGCCTTTGTTCCCCAAGATCTACTCATTAGGACTGGCTTCCTGCAAATTGCAAAGTTTTCCTGATCTAAGGAACCAATCACTAATGTTTCACTTGGACCTTTCTAACAACCAAATTTATGGGGAAATACCAAATTGGATTTGGGAAGTTAGTAATGGCAGTCTTCTTTACTTGAATCTTTCCCATAATTTCCTTGTGGAGATTCAGGAACCCTATGAAATTCCTAGTCTCGATGTCCTTGACCTGCATTCTAACTAGCTCCTTGGGAAAATCCCAGTACCATTGAGATACATTTTCTATGTGGATTACTCGAGCAATAGATTTTCCTCTTCCATCCCTACTGATATTGGCAATTTCATCTCCTCTGTTTATTTTATCTCTTTTTCAGATAATAACCTCACTGGAATTATCCCCGAATCAATGTGCAATGCTACTTACCTTGAAGTGCTCGACTTGTCTAACAATTCTTTTAGTGGCACAATCCCACGATGTTTAATTGAAAGGAATGCCAGTGGACGAAATGACACACTCGAGGTGCTGAATTTAAGTAAAAACAATCTACGTGGCAGCATTCCAATGACATTTCTAGAGAATTGTGGTTTACAAACCCTAGACCTTAGTGACAATCACTTAGAAAGGGAGGTTCCAGAATCTCTGGCTAACTGCACAATGCTAGAGGTTTTGAACCTTGGGAACAATCTGATAAGTGGTACCTTTCCCTGCTGGTTGATGAACTCAACCAGTATACGGGTTCTTGTATTGCGATCCAACAAATTTCACGGATCCATAGGATGTCCAGCAATCAAACCCGCGTGGCCAATGCTTCAAATTGTTGACCTTGCTTCCAACAATTTTAGTGGGAAGCTGCTGCCACAATTTTTCTTCAATTGGAAGACAATGATGGCCAATGAAGAAGAAGCATCATCCAAGCTTAATCACCTGGGCTTTGAATTCTTATCACTCAACCATTTTTACTACCAAGGCGTGGTAACAGTGAAAAACAAAGGTCTACAGATGAAGCTTGTGACAATTTTGAATGTCTTTACCAGCATCGACTTCTCATGCAACAATTTCCAAGGGGGGATACCGAAGGAGATTGCAGACCTCAAATCTCTTTATGTTCTCAACTTATCGCAAAATGGCTTCACAGGTCAAGTCCCTTCAACACTCGGAAACTTGAAACAACTTGAATCACTCGACCTCTCACTTAACAACCTGATAGGGGAGATCCCTCCACTCAACTAGAGGGGATGATACCGAGAGGCAACCAAATCCAAACATTCACAGAAGCTTCATTCCAAGGGAATAAAGGCTTATGCGGGCCTCCGTTAAATGCAAGCTGCATAGATGAAGGCTTGTCACTACCAACATTTGAAGTAAATAAACATTTGAATTCTGGGCTTGAGATTGATTGGGATATCATAAGCGCTGAAATTGGATTTGTGGTTGGGTTGGGAATCATCATATGGTCTCTTGTATTCTGCAAGAGATGGAGGAGATGGTACTATGGACATGTTGATCATGTTCTTTGGAGGATTTTTGGTATGCAACAACTAGGAAGAGGCAATCATGGAAACAGAGGTTACACAGCTCAGAGAAGGAGGCTCTGATCTTGGTTGCCTTGTTGATTAATGTTGTTAATGAGAATTGTAATTCACAATTCTTAATAATAGGTCCTAGAAACCTTTTGGTTCATCATGCTATTGATCTGAGTTAAGTCGATTGAAAAGAAAAAAAAATGTCAATCATGATGATCAAGTTCTTTTTCAGGATTCTCTTTCGAGAACACCAATGAATAAGAGAATTTAGAAATCCAATTGGTAGACTGTTAGAATATTTTTAATAAAAATAAAATATTATTACTCCAATTATTGTGTTCCAAACATTGTTTTAATTACCCATTTAATTCTGTCACTTTCTTGAAATTATTTCACTTCGTTGATACCTTCATGAGGGAAAGAAAAACAATTTTAGGACAGTGACAACGCGACTCCTAGATTTTCACAAGTTATTATGTTCTCAACTCTAATTTATTTTCTATTATCTGTTTTTTTATTTATAATATTTGTTTGGGAGGGGGTGACTATTGGTTTAATGGTAAATTCTTGGCCTAATAACTTTGAGATTATGGGTTCAAGTCACGAGATAACCACTTTGTGCACTATGCCAAAGGTTAAGTATATACCTAATCTTTTCCCTCTCAAACACACATTAATATCTACTAATTGGGTATTGTTTTTTTTAATTTTTTTATTTGTGTTAATTATTCAATTTATTGTTTTGCTAGACTAACCGACCAGAGGTTGATGGCGAAAAGTATGGAAAAAGAAAAAGGGAAAATAAAAATTCAGTGTAAAATTAAAAAGGGAGAATTACAGTGCAGTGGGATATAGAAAAAAAAATTATAAAAACATGTGGGGTGCAAGTTATTATGTGGTGGGGTGCAAATAAAAAACTATAGACTTGCACCCCTCCATATTTTTGTAATTCAAGGGGTCAGCTGGAAACAAGTTTCGCTTGGGCAGCAAGAAAACGGCTGCGCTAACTGTTGCTTTCTTCACTCCTTCGATTAGCTACAGGGCAGGCAGGGATTCTTTCTCTTCCCTCTCTTCGTCCTCGCTTGCCTTTAGCTATAGTTGCCTTGTCTTAGCTAGCCCTTTCAGACTTGTTTTCCTTGCCTTGCGCTGAGCGGATCTGAAACGCCCACCGCCCTCCTTTTCATCTCAATTTCGCTTGTCTGATCAATCACACTAATAGCTTCAATAGTCCACTGAAATTTTGTGTAGTTTTCTTGGTATTTCACCAATTACTAATCCAGTATATGTATAGTAGGGATGTAGTTTCCCCAATTAGAAAAAAGATTACACGTAAGTGGTAAACTTTATAAACATTAATGATTAAAGTTCTAAACATTTTCATGTATTTGTAAAAAAAAAAAAATTGCTAAAGCACACTGGGCTGTAACTCCCTAAAGAAAAATTTCATGTTAGTATTACTGTTGGATGAGCTGTTGATCGCTGTAGACACCCCATTTTTTACCGACCTTAAGACTCAGACGTCACCGATTGAGCGCTCAGTGATTGCGCATGTTGTGCTCGTTCTGAGGTTTCGGAGTTTCGGCTGAGATCTTTACCCCCGAACCTCAGGACTCTTTTGTGCTTTTCCTCGGTTTGCGAACCAGATTCTGTTTTCTCTTCCCGAAGGCAGGGAGAGGTCTCGTAGACCATATCTCAGTGGCCATAGGCTACTTTTCGTGGTCGTAGACCACTGTTCCTGTTTGGAGACCAGTTTTCAGTTTTCGGAGCCATCGGCCATGCGCCTCGATTCAGGACCGCTTAACTTTCTCCATTTGGCACGATTTTTGGAGAGTTTGAACATTTTGAACCTTCGTTTTGGCTTCTTGAGGAAGTTTGAACCTTTTGAACCCTTGTTTTGGCTTCTTGAGGAAGCTTGAACCTTTTGAACCTTTGTTTTAGCTTCTTGAGGAAGCTTGAACCTTTTGAACCCTCGTTTTAGCTTCTTGAGGAAGCTTGAACCTTTTGAACCTTCGTTTTAGCTTCTTGAGGAAGCTTGAACCTTTTGAACCTTTGCTCTAGCTTCTCCAAGAAGCTTGAACCCTCTTGTTTCTCTATAAGAGAGGGCCTCCCTCTCATTTAGAGAGGTTGAAAAAAATTTGTCTAGGGAAAAGCATATATATCTCTCTATATCTCTATATTCTAGGCTTAGAAAGGGTGTTTGTTCTTGGCTTTTAACACCACACCTCATAGCCACACACCTCCACCATTGATCTAAGGTTCTTGGAGGGTCTTGAGAGGTCTCAAAGAGCTAGTTTTTGGTCCAAAAAGCTGCTGGTTTTGCTGAAGTTACAAGGGTAACACACTACTCCCTCTTTTAAGCTTTATTTTGCTCCATCTTTTGGCCATACTTGAAAGCATATTTGAGCTTTGGTGTAAACTGAAAAAAGTCTTATTTTGAGGCCCTTAACATGTTTGTTTAAGATCATTTTTCTGTTGGGGGTCATCTACCTCCTCGCATGCTTCATTTCACCTTGTTTTGAGCCATGCCTTAGAGCCTTTGTTTGGCCTTTTAGTCACTGAAATCCAGTGGATTTTTGGTGGTTAGCATGCTGTTTTGAGTACCAAAATCAGAGAGGGGTGACCCACTCTCTCCTTGTCTTGTTTTCTAGCATATTTGGCCTAACAAAGGAGCCTATACTTGCATGCCTCCAAGCCTTGTTTCAGGCCTTTTTTGGTGGTTTTTAGGATGTGCATATGATCTGTCCAGAGCTGATTTTGTCATATTGGATGTCCATCTTGCATGTGTAGAATAACCCTCTTCATAGCATATCAAAGGAGCATCTCATTCTTGCATGCATTAACCTTGTTTCAGTGGGGTTTTGGGCTTTATTTGGCATGTCATACCTCTAACTTTTGCTAGTTTAGTGACATCTTGAATGCTTCATATACTTGTAGTGTAAACCCTCGTCACTAGCTTGTATTGCATACTATTTTGGTCTTTGATTCTAGCACTTTTTGGCCATGCCTTAAACTAATTTTGTGCATGTTTTGGACTGCCTTAGCTCTGTTTTTATGCCTCATGATCGAATGGTGCTTGCTATGCATGGTTGTAATGCAATACCCTTGCCTAGCCTTGAGTTTTGAAGCCTATTGCATGCTTATACTGAGGTGTTTTCATGTTTTGGGGCCATTGAGCATGTCATTTCAGAGCCTATACTTGTGCTATATTCCCATGTTTTCCATTCTTTAAACGTGTTTGAGAGTTGTGCATAAATACCTCATTTCTGGGCCATTGCATGAGCTTCATTTCCATGCCTTTCGAGTCATCATTTTAGTCCATTTTCCTATTGTTTTGGGCCTGCATAGGGACTTTTTGAGGCTGGTTTGGTCATTTGTGCATTGCTTTGCATACCTCTAGTGTAATGCACTTCACTAGTTTCGATATCCGGGCCATCTAATATGCATTGTGTGAGGTGTTTGCATGATTTGGAGCCACTCTGTATGACATTTTAGAGCTGGAAAATGTGTGATTGTATGCCATATTTAATCCCTTGCCATGCCTTAGTAGAGTTGCACTTTGTGCCTTAGGTTTGGTCCCTCGCATTGTGCATGTTTGCATAAGTGTTGTTGCCTTAATTTCATCATGTTTGGCCACTGATTTGGGTGTGGCTAAGGCTCACCTATCTTGGTTTAAGTCCATCTTGCATTGTATATGACATTTAGTCCATGTTGTTGCATGATTGACCATTGCATTGTGTATGCCTTGATCATTTCATTATTAGTCTCCATGTGTGCATTGCGTATGCCATATAGTTTTCATGTGCATTGAGTATGCCATTGATTATTTCATAGCATTGTGTATGCTAGTAGTATGTTTGCATATCATCATTTGCATGTTTGCATCATTTAGTGGCATTATGTTTAGGTTGCATGTTAGAGTTGCATTCATGCATGCCATGTATATTGCATTGTGTTTGGAATAGGGTTTAGTCCAAACACGGGAAACGAGGGACGTTTCGTACTCTAAGTGACGAAACGTGCCTCGATTCTCGGTCGCCAACACTCCGGATTACCCATGATGGAGTTTAGGCCTTGATTGTGTTTATATGTGCATTCATTTTACATCGAGTCGTGCAATTTGACTCCTCGGCCATCATGCATCGAGATGCGTGATTGGTGGCACGAGGATCGAGGACTACACTCCCTAGAGCTTGTGCAATGATGGGGAGAGTGGTCATGCACACATATGTTGAAAATACTTTGCCATGCCCCTTTCTCGCTCTCTGTTGCAGCAAATCAGAAACCAGCAGCAAAAACTGGTCAGCAGCCTTCTGGAGCTTTATAGAGTGTTCTGGGACCAGTTGCAAACAGAGGCAAATTGGGGCATCGCGATGGATTTCCTGACAAGGCGACTTGAGCATGCATGCATCCCTATCTTTCGGAACAGAGCTGAGGCAGTCCATTTCGTTTAATTTGCATGCTAGTTTCCTTACTTATTTAGTTAATTCGTTAATTAATTAATGTTGTGTAATAATTAGTTTAATTAGCTTAGATTAGCTAGTTTATTCTGCACTATTCATTCGGACCCTCCGAGGAGGGCGATGTTGTAATAAGTGTGCGTGTGTGTGATGTATGTGTTCCAACCCCACGTCTTTCTCCCTTTTATTTACTAGCTTATGATGGTTAGATTAGGGCATGTTTCAATTAGCGTCTCTATGTTCGCATGTTTGCATTCATTCATCTATATTGCATGCACCGGGCTCAACGCATCATGCTAACTGCATTGTATTTCAATTCCAAGTTGAATACATGTATCGATTGTTGCATTTCATATGCCATTTTAGAATAGTCGAGCCTATCTTAGTTGCATTTTTGCATGTGTTGCATTAGACATTTCAGCATAGTTAGGATTCATGCATGATTTCTAATTAGCTTCTTTCTTTGGCTTGGAGTACTCGGTAAGTATTTATGCTTTAGCATCCTTGTATGCATGTGAGTGACTGCCATGATAGCATGCTTGCCATGAGGCTAACTGCTTATGTGATATACCTGCCTAAATGCCTGTGGATGAAGGTTGGATTATTTAAATTGGAACAATTCATCGATTGCGAGTTTTTAAGCCCACTTGAGAGTGGCAAATCACCATGTTTTCTAAGCCCACTTGAGGGTGGCAAAATCCGCATTTTAGCCTACTTGCGAGTAGCAAACCGCTTTCACAAACAAACATGAAATGTTTTGTTTCAACTTAGACGATCCAGTCTATACTTGTATGCTGTGCGCATCACATAGTAATTCTAGGCTAATAAACTGGGATAAGAACGCATGTGTTTTCAAAAACTCGATATCATGTTTAGTAGTGGCCGATCTTTGATCGGGCGAGCGGGGGTGCTCATGAAATGACCTTCCCCAATCGTACCCAAGTTCCCGAGCTGAGGCAACTTTGGTGATGACGGACACGTGGCCTTAGACACAAGTCAGGGTTTCCTAAATTCCCCCAAAATAAAATATTTAGGTGGCGACTCTGTATCTGGTAAAGCAATCCATGTTTGGCACTTCTTTCTAAAAATCTGTTTTTCAAAACGATTTGCCGGATTTGGACTCTTTGGTGATTTATCGATCTCGCATTGCACTTTGCGGGATTAGATTCAGAACCGTGACATTTGAGTCCGAACTGTAGTAAGCCCAATGAACAAAACGGGATTCCCTCCCGAGATGTTCGGGGACGTGTACAGTCGCATAGCATCGATAAGCCATATTATTCAAAAAGAGGAAGAAAAAAGCAAAAGAAAGATTATCAGGTGACTTGTAAGACATATTTGACAATCCATAAGTTTAGGTTAGCTTATTTTACCAAGAGAGGCTGCAAAAAAAAAAAAAAAACTTAACCATATTATTCAAAAATAAAAAAAATAAAAATGCTCTTTCCAGTCTATCCTAGTAAATTTTTTTAAAGGAAATGCTTAGCTCAGAAAATGCTACACAAACCACTTCCCAAAAATAAACAAACAAATCGAAGCAGATACGGATGAAAGTAGAAACCCCAGTCTCAGAAAATGTTTTGCCACTGTTACATGTTGTTCATAGTTTGTACAAAAAAGGCAATGTTTTCCTTATTCACAAACAGCATGTGTTTCGCTTCATCTAATCTATTGTTCTAATTGAATTGACGAATGCTTTTGTGATGTAAAAAATTGTTGTGACTGGTCCAGCGATATATGACAATTGTTTTATAATTCAGTATTTTGTTTCCGAAGAATGGTTTAATTTTTTAATTTTTTATATTTTGGTGTTGGATGATAAGCTTTTTGTGGAATTGATCGAGAAAGTTGTTCATAATTCACAAATTCTGGCTAGTTCTCGTGAGACAAAGATTGTAGTGAAGACAATTTGAAATAGATATCAATTAATGAGAAAAGAATTGTCAGATTGTTTACATGTAGTGGGATAATGGACAAATAGAAGGATGACTTTAAACCCCAGGGGATTAGCCAATTGGCAAATTGAGCCATGATAAGAGCCTGAGAAAGCATAAGTCACAATCATTTCGAATCCCATGAACCTGTTTGGGCCACTCCAGCATCTGTTTCCGGTAATTAGTATGTATGTGTGGGATGGGAACTGCATGTACCCGGAGATTGGTCAGGAAAAACCTTAGATACCCCTGTTACCATAAAAAAGAAGATGACTTTTAGCTTTACATAACGATCTCAGTTTTCCCTTCATTGTTTAATTGTATTCTGGACTCGGTTCCATGGATGTGTTGTTGTCTTATTCCCGTTTCCATCCTTTACTCTTTGTATATGAGTCTTGGGTCGTGTTGGGCAGGTTTGAAACAAGTTGGTTGTGTTTGGAAAAACAGGTTGGTTGTGTTTGGAAACCAAGGGTTGATGTCCAGATTTTGGGCTTCATGCTCGAGCGGGGCTTTTGACGCTCAAGCGGACCTATTTGTATATCAGTCCGAAAAACGGCTTTTTGGATCACTTTTTCGGGCCATTCTCTCTCTTTAACTTTTCAAAGTTTATGCATGATTATACTAGATTCATCTCATTAGTAAGATACATGTATATCAATTTGATGGTGACTAATTATTGATGAATGCACCTATATATACAATGTATAGAAGACTAATGCTAATACATTGAATGTGATGGATTCATTATGAATGAATCTTAGAGATGCATTATGTATCTATTATGAATATGTAAGATACATTAATCTATCCAATATGAACTCATTAATATGGAAGATACATTATGTATCATGAATGTATGAGATACATTAATCTATTTAATGAAGTTCATTGAATGAATAACTTGAGAGCTTTTCACTCTAGACTACAACTTCTCTATAAAATCATCTAGATCAAGTGATCTTCTACCTTGGTCCCTTTATATAAAGTGTGGGGTTTGGCTTACTCTTCATTTTGATTCGAAAATTATTGGGTTTGGAGCACCTTCGAAATCCTTCATCTTCTCCATTTGATCTCTCCATTTGAGGTAGGGATAACTACTCATTTTTATGATCTTTGACATAAACTTTTGGTTATTTTGATTTAATGTTGAAGTTGGGTGATTTTGGGTGTTAGGGTTTCAACTTGAATAAAGAGGGGTTTCGCTATTTTGACCAATATATGTATATCTTGGGTCTTAAAATGAGCTTATTGATTGTTGTAGACACTGCATGATGATCAGGTGAATTAAAACTAATCGGTTGAATATGTCATTGACTATAACGGTTGGAATAATACATCGAATTTGTGTATTGGTTGATCGTGTATATGATAATTGTTTATATACATTGTATTGTGTGGGAAGAGATAGGGGATGTACTCCACGGTTTGGGAGGAGATAGGGGATGGACTCCTAAACTGGATTTTATTTAGGAGGAGATAGGGGATGGACTCCTAAACTGGATTTTATTTAGGAGGAGATAGGGGATGGACTCCATTGATACAACAAATCTGTATATCATTTATGAAGTATGAAGTGTTTTAATATGAGTTGTTATCTCATGTGAATTGTGAAGTATGGAAGTGTTTTATTATGAGTTATAATCTCATTTAAATTGTTGATATTGGAAAGGATCATGGACATACTTGTCATGGATTTGGATTGTGCTGTATGTTGGTTTATATGAGTTAAACATTTATCAAAATGCTAATGTTTTAGTTATTGTTCATATTATGTTTAGCATATCTCTACTGGGTGTTGGCTCACCCTATATGGGACTTCATTTTCAGGTCCAGGTAATATGCCACCTCCAAGGATGTAGCTTGGGAGGTTGTTGAAGCTGAAGGCTTCCTTTTTGTGATTATTTTGTGTGTTACATGTAAATCAAGCCAGTGGCTTATTTTGTGTTTTGAGTTAGTACTCTCTTCTTTGTAACCAAGTGTTGGCTTGGAAAGTTGTAAGCTCGTAGGACATTTACTTTTGATGTCAACATGTAATACATTTGTAATGAATACTCTGATAAATAGAAATATGCTTTATTCTCTTATGTCTATGCATGTCAAGAATGTGGGTTTATATTGTATTATTTTAATGGCGTTACAAGTGTCATGATTCTTGAGATTTTCAGATAGCCTAAAATGCAAAAATCTGAAGTAAACCTTTGGATTGTATTCAGCCAAGTTGTCCCAGAATGGGTATCTTAGATTTTGTTTAGTAATCTTTA
>JAPPVO010001445.1:0-17060 GCA_030407325.1 Camellia japonica | reverse complement strand
CCTCACCACCATCTCTGGGGCTAATACCGAGAAATATACATAGACCCATAACTGTGGAAAACAGTGCAGAATGTAAATGCAAAATGCTGAGGGAAGAATACAGAGTGTAAAGTGCGCCGTGTGTGCAGTGAACAAGTAATGAAGAACGGAAATGTAAATCAAGAGGGCAGAAAGTACCTCCCAGGCTCTCCAGTAACCACCAAGTAAGTCCCCCCATCCGCGGGAGGTCGCGCTCATATAGCAGTAAAGGGTAGCCAGGCCGGCGCCACCCCAGTCATACCGCCTAACCTGTGATAGGTCCACCAAGGCACTCAACGAATACAACCCAACAGTGTTCCCCTTGTCGGCAAACAAAGTAGTCCCGAAGAGGAACATCAAAAAACGACGGGCATACTGTGCTGCCTCTTCAGGAGTCCCGGGCTCCATCTCCACCCTGCGCAAATGGGAAGAGAACCAAGTGTATCGGACTCTCCCCGAAGCTCTATCAATAGGTGGGCGAGCCCCCAGCAAATACATCCAAGCGGCCTCCCACTGACCCATATCCTCGTCGTAAGGGATGGGCCAACCTCCCACGTCTAAGCCAGTCAGCACAGCAAAGTCAATTGGGGTCATAGTCAAATCCCCTGTGGCGGAAAAATGAAAGGAGTTGGTGGTGTCCCACCATCTCTCCACCAAAGCTGTCATCAATGTCCTCCTGGCAGTACAACGAGAAAGCCCAGCACAGAAGGGGCCAAACCCTGCCAAATCAACCAGATCCCGGACAGCCTCCGGAAGCTCGGCGTACCAATCTCTAGCTATGGTGGAGCCGTATCCCCGCACAGTGTGAGAGGTCACCTGCATTCAGAATGAATATACGCTTCAATAAAATGAATGAGCTGTGTGCAAATAAAATGAATGTGCTGTGCGCAAATGAATGGGCTGCGTGCAAAGCAAAGTGATTGAGCCGCGTGTTTAGATTTCAAAGTGTTAAGCTGCGTGCTAGAAAATCAAGTTTGGGCTGCGTGTTCAAATTTCAATCAGTGTGTGTCGTGTGTTCACCTTCGATTTGGGCTGTTGTTCAGAAAATTAGTTTGGGCTACGTATTCAAATTCCAATCAGTGTGTGCCGTGTGTTCACCTTCAATTTGGGCTGTGTGTTCAGAAAATTGGTTTGGGCTGCGTGTTCAAATTTCAATCAGTGTGTGCCGTGTGTTCACCTTCGATTTGGGCTGTGTGCTCAGAAAATTAGTTTGGGCTGTGTGTTCAAAATTCAATCAGTGTGCGCCGTGTGTTCACCTTCAATTCGAACTGTGTGTTCAGAAAATCAGTTTTGGGCCGTGTGTTCAAATTTCAATCAGTGTGTGCGTGTGTTCACCTTCGATTTGGGCTGTGTGTTCAGAAAATTAGTTTGGGCTGCGTGTTCAAATTCCAATCAGTGTGTGCCATGTGTTCACCTTCGATTTGGGCTGTGTGTTCAGAAAATCAGTTTTGGGCTGTGTGTTCAAAATTCAATCAGTGTGCGCCGTGTGTTCACCTTCAATTCGAACTGTGTGTTCAGAAAATTAGTATTTGGGTTGCGTGTTCAACTTTCAATCAGTGTGTGCTGCGTGTTCACCTTCAGTTTGAGCTGTGTGTTCACAAAATCGGTGTTTGGGCTGCGTGTTCAACTTTCAATCAGTGTGTGCTGTGTGTTCACCTCAACAGCGAGTTGTGTGTTCGACATTAAAGTGTAGGCTGTGTGTTCGTCTCAAATGTTTGGGCTGCGTGTCCAACTCTCAATCAGTGTGTACCGTGTGTTTACCTTCAATTTGAGCTGTGCGTTCAGAAAATCAGTGTTTGGGCTGCGTGTTCAACTCGCAATCAGTGTGTGCCGTGTGTTCACCTTCAATTCAAACTGCGTGTTCAGAAAATCAGTGTTTGGGCTGCGTGTTCAACTCTCAACCAGTGTGTGCCGAGTGTTCACCTTCAATTTGAGCTGTGTGTTCAGAAAATCAGTGTTTGGGCTGCGTGTTCAATTCTTAACCAATGTGTGTCGTGTGTTCACAATCATTTTATGGGCTGAGTGTTCAGAAATTCAGGTGATTGAACCGTGTGTTTAGAATGTAAGCAAGAATGCACGAAAAATGCAGAGTACGTTGCAGAAAAGATAAAAATGAAGTAAATACCTCTCGTGCCTCATGGGAGAGGTGATACTCTGGCTCCCGCAGAAGGAGATCCCCGGGCGCCCGCTCATCAAAGTCAGTAAAGTGATGGAAAACAGCTCGCGGAAGGATGTGTGCTGGTGGGGCATACCTCTCGGGTATGAAGGGTCGAATCCTCGGAGGCAGAGCCATGATATCGGGATCACCTTCGGCATCCGCAGGACCTCTACCGTGAGGAAAATGACCGGCCATTTCAGAAAACCTGCAAAAAGGAGCAAAAATGAGCAAAAATCAGAAAAATTCAACAAAAGTCAACTCCCGGGAAATGAAAAAGTCAACAAAAGTCAACTCCTGAGAAAATCTTCCAAATGTTGAGATAAACTCACCTCAAGTGGCAAAAATGAGAAAAGAAGCACCGAAATTAAAACTTAATCGGTTCAAAGTGCTTAAAACTGAATGTTTTCGCGAAAACAACTTGCGTGGGACGTTGGAAAACGTGTATGGAGCACGAATCTGAGGGAGAAAATGGTTTGGGAAGCTAGAGGAGAAGATTTCGGACCTGATGTTATGAGCTCAAAGTGTTTGGGTGAGTGAATATAAAGAAAAGAAGGTGAAAAGACCAAAATGCCCGCGGATTTGGGCATATGGCCGGCCGGCCACCTTTTCAGGCTGGCCGGCCATCTCCTTTTTGAAAAGTGGCCGGTGGCCTCCAATGGGGAGGAAAACTGGCCGGTGGTGATCCCTAGGTGGGTCCCAAGCTCTCTGCAAATTTTGAGAAAAATTGGAGTCCCCGGGACCTGAAAAAGTACAAGAGAGGTGCACGTTCTGTCGCGAAATCGCTCCGCCGGAACTTCAGCTTCAAACTTCTGACATGTGTCTCATCATTACTCATCAAAATCAAGGTGTATCCTTTTTTAACATGTTGCAACCTCTTCGGGAGGTGAACCGGAGGCCGCGATCGAATCGTCCTCGCCGAGACGTGCATTTCCTTGCTCGCCGTTTTGTGACAAACACGCGCCCGAATTTGCGATTGTTCTGCATTGTTGTACATCTAACTTGCATTCTCATGAACATACTTGCATTGTCATGCACGTTTTCTTGATATTACCATGCCTTTGTGCTTAAGTTTGCGTCATCACGCACACTCCTTTCTCGCATTGCGATGCACTCACCTACCGGCACCGCACTTGTCGAACTTTCGATATCACATTGAACATATGTTGTTAAATATGTTGTGCTTGTTGAGTTTCTTTCTTTTGCAGGCACGATATTGTATGTACGGTTCATTTGAAGCTGGTGCGACCAGACGAATCACGCAGGTATCGTATCTTCTCCGTGTGAGACATGACGAGAATTGAATAATTCTCTGCATTCCTAACTGCATGAAATGTAGTTGTTGCTTTGCATTCTTGCTTAAAACTGTTGCATCTATTTGCGAATACTTGCTTCATTACAGCTTGCTGCATTTGCATGATCATCAAGTCACATCTGGCCTTGTGCATACCGTTTTGCATTTTGCCCCCCGCCTGCGGGCACGCCTGCGGGCATATCTCTGTGTATCTTGTATGATTGTCTAAGTCTTCGGCCTTGTCAAAAATGGGTCGTCTCTGGGCTTTGACATTCACTCCCGTCACTTCTTGACTTCCGAGTTCTGTCAAAGAGGGGCAACTGTAGACACCCCATTTTTGACCGACCTTAAGACTCAGACGTCACCGATTGAGCGCTCGGTGATGTTGCATATTGTGCTCGTTCAGAGGTCTCAGAGTCTCGGTCGTGAGCCTTGCCTCCAGACTTCCGAGCTTTTCTATGCTTTGCCTCGGTTTGCGAACCAGGCTCGGTTTTCTCTGTTTCTTTTCCCTGAGGGGAGGGAGAGGTCTTGCAGATCATCTCTCAGTGGCCGTGGGCTACATTTCATGGTCGTAGGCCATTTTGGCCATTTCGGAGCCCGGTTCCCGGTTTTCGGAGCCGTCAGGCCGAGTGCCTCGGTTCGGGACCGCCTAACCACCTCCGTTTGCCCCGGTTCTTGGCATGCAACTTATTTTCTCCCTTTTAGGGGACACTGTGGTCCGAGAGACCAGCTTCGTGGTCGAATACCACTCCCGGTGCTTAACAGTCGGTTTTCGGGGCCTCGGACTGCGCGTTTCGGCCCCCGAACCTTCATTTTGCATCGGTTTTCGTTCATTTTTGGCAGGGACCTTTGTTTCATCACCAGAAAGGTCATAGAAGGGTGGGAGGCCAGTAATTGTTCCAGCAACCAGTTATATTCCATTTTCACCCTCCGACGCCTGTTTTTCTCACTTCAAAGCCAATGTTGACCACCCTTGGGCCATTTTCTTGCACTCTAAACCCTATATTTGTGATGTACACATCTGGGAGGCCACAAATATCACATGGCCGGCCATTAATTCCATTGGCCCCTTTTGAACCCCTTTGAAAAATGGGTTGTTCTCTCTCCTGGTTCACAGTTGCCAATTTTCAACCACAGGGTTGTGTTGAGGACACATGGGAGGCCACCAATCTGTGGTGGCCGGCCATTATTTTTGACTTGCCCCTTTTGACCCTTGGCCGGCCGGCCATGGGGAGGGCTGGCCGGCCACCCAAACCCTAGCAAGCTGGCCGGCCAGCTTCCTTACACCTGGTACATTGCAAATATGCACTTTATTTCCCCCCAGATTCTGCATCCGGGGGGGCTTTTTTTGGAGAAACTTGGAGGGATTTTCCCTCCCTTTTTTCCCCCTCTTTCTCCCCCTCTTTGGCCTATATAACCAGCCTCCAGCTCTGGTTTTTAGGGTTGAAAAAAGTTTCCTTTGAGCCTTGTATACATCCCTTCCTCCATCTCCCTCTTCAACCCTCAAAACATCCAAGTTTCTACACCATTCCTTCACTACCACCTAGCACCACACCACCACCTCCATTCCAGCAGCTTGGAGGAGCTTTGAGGAGCTTAGGAGGCAACATTTCTTGGTCCTAAGGTTGCTAAAGATTGGTCTTCAAAGGTGAGCCTCTATTTTTCTCTTTTTGAGTTCATTCTTGCCCAATACATTAGCCTCTCTTGCTTGCACTTTTGAGCTCCGGCCATAACTGAAAGTGGCATTTTTTTGAGCTCCATTCCATCTTTCATTAAGGGCCTCTCACTGTTTGAGGCCCCCATTTGATACTTACTTCATTATCCTTCTTGTATGCCATTTTCTTGTATGCTATTTTAAGCCTGTATATAATCTGTTTTGGAGCATGTAGTAAACTGTGAAGTTGTTTATTTTGAGCCCTTCTTCAACATTGTTGAAGGGCTCATCACTGTTTGGGGTCTCCATATATCACTTGCCATTGTATCCATGTTTTAGCCCCATTTTTGCATAGTTCATTAGCCTATTGAGCTTCTGTTTTTGGACCTTGGTCCGAACTGAAGGTGGCCTTGTTTTGACCCCCTCTCCATGTTTCATTAAGGGCTCTTCACTGTTTGAGACATCATTTTTATACTTCATGTTATATCTCTCATTTTGGCCCTTATTTTGCATGACATTTTGAGCATACTTGTATCTATTTTTGGGATTTGTTATAAAATGTAAAACATCATATTTTTGGCCTCTATTCAATATTGTAGAAGGCCCCTTCTCCATTTAGGGCCAGCATCTTTGAGTTGCTACATTATCTTGCTTTCGGGGCTGTTTTTGCATGCTAGTTTAGCCCCATTTGTACCCACTGTTTAGCCTTGCTCATAACTGTAAACATGCTTTTTTTGGGGCTTCCTTGCTTCTGTATTTACACTTCATGTTCAAATATTGCATGCATTGCATAGCTATAGGCCATTTCATGCGCCAAAATTCATGTTTCGGGACTCGTTCCATGCATCGGGTACCACTTTGCCATGTTTCGGGGCTGCTTTGCATCTCATTTTGCCTCTGAAATTTGCATGTTAGTATACCATTTTTCATGTTTTGCCATGTCATGTTAGAGTGGCATCCGTGTCGTAGTGCACGCATCTCGAGTTGTCTCATTTTTATCCCATGGCCTCTTATGTGAGTGTGGCTGAGGTCCACTCATGATTAGTGTAAGTCCATTATGCATTGCGTATGCCATTTTATTCCATAGCATTGTGTATGCTAGGTTGTAGATTAGAGCATTGTGTATGCCATGTTGCATCGTGCACCGTGTATGTCATTTCATAGCCTTTCGCATGTTAGGTTGTATCTTAGTTGCATTTCATGCATGTCATGTATATTGCATTGTGTTCGGGATAGGAGTTAGCCCGAGCATGGGAAACGAGGTACGTTCCGTACTCCGAGTGACGGAACGTGTCTCAATTCCCTAGTCACCGACACTCCGGATCATCCATGATGGAGTTAGGTTTTGTTGTGTTTTCATGTGCATTCATTCCATATTGAATTGTGCAAATCGACTCCTCGGTCATCATGCATCGAGATGCGTGATTGGTGGCACGAGGATCGAGGCATGCATACATTTGTGAAATACATTGCTATGCCCCTTTCCTGCTCTCTGTTGCAGTAAAATCAAGAATCAGCAGTCTTCCGAGGCTTGGCGCGCTTTCCAAGAACAATTGCAAAACAGAGGCTAATTGGGGCATCCCAGTGGATTTCCACGCAAGGCAGCCTAAACATACATCATTCATCAGAATCAAGGCAGTCCCTGGCTTGCATGCCAGTTTATTATTTTCTTAGTTAATTTGTAAATTAACTAGTTTGTACACATTTTGGATTGTATTATTTGGACTGTAATTTCTTTTATTCGGGACTGTATATTTATTTGGACCCTCTGCGCGAGGGCATAATTGTAATAAGTGTGCGTGAGTGTGATGTATGTCTTCCAACCCCACGTCTTTCTTCCCTTTTATTTACCCGCTTATGATGGTTAGAATTAGGGCATGTTTCAATTAGCATACAGTATGATAACATGTTTGCATTCATTCATCTGTTTTGCATGCACCGAGCTTGGCGCATCATACTAACTGCATTTGTATTTCAATTCCAAATTGAATACTTGATAGCTGTTGCATCTCATATGCCATGTTTAGAATAGCCGAGCCTGCTATAGTTGCATTTTTGCATGTGTTGCATTAGGCATTCCTGTATAGTTAAGATCATGCATGATTTCTAATTGGTTTTTGTTTTGGCTTGGAGTACTCGGTGAGTTTTTATGCTTTAGCATCCTTGCATGCGTGTGAGTGACTGCCATGAATAGCATGCTTACCATGAGGCTAACTGCTTATATGATATAACTGCCTGAATGCCTGTGGGTGAAGGTTGGGTTATTTGGATTGGAACAATTCATCGACTGTGAGTTTTAAGCCCACTAGATAGTGGCAAAACCATGTTTTCTAAGCCCACCTGAGGGTGGCAAAATCTACATTTTAAGCCTACCTGCGGGTAGCAAACCATCTTTCAAAAAACAAACATGAAATGTTTTGTTCCAATTCAGGCGACCCAATCTATACTTGTATACTGTGCGCATCACATAGTAATCTAGGCTAATAACTGGAATAAGAACATACAATGTTTTCAAAATAAGATATCATGGTTAGTAGAGGCCGGTCTTTGACCGGGAGCGGGGGTGCTCACGAAGTGACCTTCCCTAATCGTACCCAAGTTCCCGAGCCGAGGCAACTTTGGTGATGACGGACACGTGGCCTTTGGCACCGAGTCAGGGTTTCCTAAATTTCCCAAAAATAAATATTTAGGTGGGGACTCTGTATCTGGCAAAGCAGTCCATGTTTGGCACTTCTTTCCTAAAAATCTGTTTTCTCAAAACGATTTGCCAGATTTGGACTCTTTGGTTCAAGATTAAGAACCGTGACACAAATAGAGTCCGAGCTGTAGCGAGGTCCCCCCGCGGGCTTGTCTACACTAAGCTAGGGGGGAAAGGTCAGTGAATTCGTCCTCAGCTGCCTCCAGGTTGACCGTAGGTGTTTGGTCTTGGACACCGGTCTCCGTTTGGCTGGGCTGAACTGTGTGATTTTCCCCCTCTTCATTTTCCTCAGTTTCCTCGTCGCCTTCTTCCTCAGCCTCAGCCTGCAACGCGGCGAAGACGTCGTTGGCATAGGGCACGATATAGCTCGGTAGGGAGGCAGTTGGAGGGAGTGGCGAACACGTCGGTCCCCGGTCCCTGGCCGAGATGTTCACAAGCAGACTACCACCTGGCCTTGAAGAAATGTCTTGGGTGGCGCGGACCTGCTTTGTGTAACTCTCCTCGGCCTCAAGGAAACCGGCGTTGTTTGCACCCTTCAGATCCTATTTCCGTGATTGTTTCAGCGCATCTAGCTCGGCCCGGAGCGCATCTCTCTCCTTCTTGCAGAGCCAAGCTGGCTGAGCAACCGAAAGTTGTCAGAGTTCGCCATTTGCAATGAAGATTGGGCTCTCCCGAGCTCGGCTTGAAGGCTTTGAACTTGGCTAGCAGAGTCAGTTGCCTTCTACCGAAGCCAGTGAATGCGTTCCATGACCAAGTGCTGCTTCTGGATGGCCTGCAAGAAGAGAGATTGATCAGAAAGAAAACCGAACAAACACTTGGTGAAATTTTGAGCACAAGTTTGAGATTCTTACCCTAGTCATGGATTTGACCGACGATTTTACCAAACGTGTGTCCGGCACGTGGTCGCTGCCGACCACGTCGCTCGGTAGAAGCAGTGCCTTGGAAAGGTCAAAGGCGAGCAGATGCTCCTTGTCGCCTTTGACGGAAGTTGTTGCCGGGATCTCCTTGCCCCGGTGTTTGAGCTGGGGCCTCCATGCCGATGTTGGGTCGACGGTGACAATAGGCTGCTCGGTGTTGAGCTCGGCTACCAGATCGGCAGAAGGGTCTGCACGAGGCCTTTTGCCAGCCCGGTGGGTGTCTCTGCTGGCTTGCCGACGGCGGGAGAAGCCAATGCAACCATGGTCCCGCTGGATTGACCAGCAGTAGGAGAGCGGGTTGAGATGCTTGGGATCTTGGTTGAGGTGGCGGTGATCAGGTTCTTGATTCGGCTTCTTTTGGCCATTTCTTCTACTTCGGTTAAACGAATGAAGGGGACGTCTGGCAGCGTGGGATCTGGCGGCGGAGATGGAGCGTGGAGAAAGTCAATGACTTTACTCCGGCGCGGAGCTGAATACCGGTATGTTGGAGTGTAGCCGAGGAGCTCATTACAATCCCGGTTGCGGTAACGGAGCACGGTCCTGATGGCTGCTTCGTTGGGGTAGTAGTAGTTGGCTTGCAAGGCTTGGATCGCTGCAAAAAAAAGAAGAGAAGTGTCAAAGTATAGAATAGTGAAGAAAGATAAATTGACCGAGCAGTTAGTACGGCTTACATGTCTCGCCAAAGTTCTTGCTAATAAACCAGCCCGGTACGTCGGCCGTTTCATAGTTGCCAAACACCCAGAAAAAGTCGTCGTCGTGTAAGTCCTTGTCTGGGGTGCTGTAGACGTCCCCGAACGTCCCGGGAAAATCCCGTTTTGTTCATTGGGCTCACTACAGTTCAGGACTCAATGTCACGGTCCTGTATCTAATCTCACAGAGTGCAATGCAAGACCGATGAATCATCAAAGAGTCCAAATCTGGCAAATCGTTTTTGAAAATAGATTTTTTGAAAGAAATGTCAAACATGGACTGCTTTGCCAGATACAGAGTCGCCACCTAAATATTTATTTTGGGGGAATTTAGGAAACCCTGACTCGTACCTAAGGCCACGTGCCCGTCATCACCAAAGTTGTCTCGGCTCGGGAACTTGGGTACGATTGGAGAAGGTCATTTCGTGAGCACCCCCGCTCGCTCGATCGAAGATCGGCCTCTACTAACCATGATATCTAGTTTTGAAAACATTATGCGTTCTTATTCCGGTTATTAGCCTAAATTTACTATGTGATGCGCACAGCATACAAGTATAGACTGGATCGCCTGAATTGGAACGAAACATCTCATGTTTGTTTTGAAAACGGTTTGCTACTCGCAAGTAGGCTAAAATGTGGATTTTGCCACCCTTAGGTGGGCTTTAGAAAACACGATGATTTGCCACTTTTAAGTGGGCTTAAAACTCACAGTCAATGCATTATTCCAATTCAGATAATCCAACCTTCACCCACAGGCATTCAGGCAGGTATATCACATAAGCACATAGCCTCATGGTAAGCATGCGATCATGGCAGTCACTCACACACATGCAAGGATGCTAAAGCATAAACACTTACCAAGTACTCTTAGCCAAAACAGAAGCTATGTTAGAAATCCATGCATGATCCTAACTATGCTGAAATGCCTAATGCAACACATGCAGGAATGCAACTACAATAGGCTCGGCTATTCTAAAGATGGCATGTGAAATGCTACAACTAACAAGTATTCAACTTGGAATTGAAATACAATGCAGTTAGTATGATGCGCCGAGCCCGGTGCATGCAAGACAAATGAATGGATGCAAACATGCAAGCATAAGTATGCTAATTGAAACGTGCCCTAAACTAACCATCATAAGCTGGTAAATAAAAGGGAGAAAGACGTGGGGTTGGAAGACATACATCACACACATGCACACTTATTACAATTGTGCCCTCGCTCGGAGGGTCCGAATAAATAATACAGTCCGAATAAATAATTACAATCCAAATAAATAATTAAATATTACAAAAACCTAATTAATTAACAAATTAACTAGGAAAGCAAAATAAACTAATATGCAAATCCATGTACCGCCTCAGCTTTGTTCCGAATGATGAAAGATGCATGCATACTCGCGTCGCCTCGTCGGAAAATTCCTTGCGATGCCCCGATTTGCCTCTGTTTGCAATTAATCCCGGAATGCTGTGCAAAGCTCTAGAAGGCTGCTGATTTCTGGTTTGCTGCAACAGAGAGCAAGAAAGGGACATGGCAAAGTATTTTCACATATGTATGCACACCTCGATCCTCGTACCACCAATCACACATCTCGATGCATGATGGCCGAGGAGTCGAATTGCACGACTCGATGTGAAATGAATGCACATATAAACATAACAAGGCCTAGACTCCATCATAGGTAATCCAAAGTGTCGGCGACTGAGAATTGAGACACGTTTTGTCACTTTGAGTACGAAATGTCCCTCGTTTCCCGTGTTTGGGCTAACTTCTATCCCAAACACAATGCAATGAGATGGCATACACAATGCGACTAACATGCAACCTAGCATACGCAATGCTATGGATTAAAATGGCATACACAATGCACGTGACACAAAATGGCATGCACAATGCACTAACATGCAACCTAGCATACGCAATGCTATGGACTAAAATGGCATACACAATGCAAGATGGACTTACACCAATATGAGTGGACCTCAGCCACACTCACATCAGTGGCCAAATGATGAAGATGAGACAACCGAAATACATGCAAACATGCACGAATGCAAAGGACCGATCCTAAGACACAACATGCAACTCTAACAAGGCATGGCAATGAATGAAATATGGCATAGGATGGCACATGATACAGCTCTGAAATTGCATAAAAGATGGTCCCGAAACATGCAAGTATGTCACACAATGCAAGCTAGATGGCCCGAATACCGAAACTAGTGAAGTGCGTCACACTAGAGGTACACAAAGCAATGCACAAATGGCAAAACCAACCCCAAACAGACCCTACGTAGGCCTGAAACAGTGGGGAAATGGCCTAAAATGATGGCTTGGAATGCAAAGAAATGGAGCTCATTCAATGGTCCGAAAACAAGGCATTCATGCACAACTCTCAAGCACACTTAAAGAGTAGAAAACATGAGAATATGGCATTCACATAAGCTCTGAAATATGATGCAAAATGACCCCAAAGCATGAAAACACCTTAGTACATGCATGCAATAGACCTCAAATCTCAAAACTAGGCAAGGACATTGAACTACAAGCATGCAAAACAAGCATCATTCGACCATGAGACCCAAAAACAGAGCTAAGACAGTCCAAAATATACACAAGATCAATTTAAGGCATAGTCAAAATGTGCTAGAATCAAGGGTCAACAAAGCATGCAAAGAAAGCTAGTGAACCATGAGTTGTACTACAACTATATGAAGCATATGAGAGCTCACCAAACCAGCCAAAAACAGAAGTATGTCATGCTAAAATATGCCCAAAAACCCACTGAAACTCAGTCAACACATGTTAGAATGAAGTGTTCCTTTGAAAGGCCAATGAGAGAGTTGTTCTACACATGTATGATGGACACACAAAATGGTGAAAATACCTCTGGAAAGAGGTTATGAGGGTCCTAAAACCCACCAAAAAGGTCCTAAAATTAGTCTAGGAAGCATGCAAGTGAAAGCCCCTTTGAAAGGCCTTGAATAGGATTGCTCTACACATGCATAATAGACATTCAAAATGGCCAAAATGGCTCTGGAGAGAGCTTATGTAGGTCATAAAACTCACAAATAATAGCCTGAAATATGGCTTCAAAACATGCAAATAGGGGCTCCTTTGTAAAGCCAACAAAGCTAGTAAAGAGAACAATGGGTGAGAGGGTCACCCCTCTCTGATTTTGAAGCTCAAAGACACATGTTAGCCACTGAAAATCCACTGGATTTCAGTGGCTAAAAGGCCAAACCAAGGCCAACACAAATGCTCTAATGCATGGCTCAAAACATGAAGAAATGAAGCATGCAAGAGGGTAGATGACCTCCAACAGAAAAATGACCTTAATCAAACTTGAAGAGGAGCTCAAAATAAGACTTTTTTCAGTTTATGACAAAGACCAAAAATGCTTACAAATAAGGCTAAAGAATGAAGCAAAATAAAACTACAAAGAGGGAAATTGTGACTTACCCTTGTAGCACAGCAATGCAGCAAGCTCTGAACCAAGAAAGTGAGCTCTTAACCTCTGAAAAACAGCTCCAAAGTACTTAGGATGGTAGTGGAGGTGTTGTGCTTGGAGGTGTAGTGTAAATGGCCAAGAATAATGGAGTATGAAGCTTGAAGGAGAGAGATATGGAGGGAAGTGTATGTATGCCTTAACAAAATGTTCAACCCTTGCAATGGAGGAGGAGGCCTCCCTTTATAGAGAAGAGAGGCCAAAGCTTCTCTTGGAAGCTTCAAACCAAGAATAAACATCCTCCATACACGTGTATGGAGGATGCATCAAATGGCTCCCAGCTGGCACAGCTGGAACACATTCAGTGAGACCAAAAAAGCAGGAAGCAGGCCAACCAGTTAAGGTGGTCGGCCGGCCACTCCCCCTGGTCAGCCGACCAGGGGTCAAAAGGTTCAAGTTGAAAAGGTGGTCGGCCAGCTCAGATTGGTGGTCTCCTAGGTGAATGCAACTCAGTGATGGTATGAGAGACCCAAAATTGTGGCTCAAAAGTGAGGGAGACCAAGGGGTCAAAAGGGTCAGGAAGAAAAGGTGGTCGGCCTACCAAGATTGGTGGCCTCCTAGATGAATGCAACACAATGGTGGTATGGGAGACCCGAAATTGTGGCTCAAAAGTGAGGGAGACCACCTACCTGCCAAGAAAAATCGGCCGACCAGGGAAAGGTGGTCTCCAAGAAGAAAAGGTGGTCTCCCACCCTACTACCACCTTCCTAACAATGAAACTAAGGTCCATGCCAAAAATGAACCCACACCGATGCAAAACGAGGGTTCGGGGGCCAAAACGCGCAGCCGAGGGCCCCGAAAACTGACTATTAAGCACCGGAGGTGGCGTATGACCACAAAGGTGGTCTCCCGGGCCACAGTGTCCCTCTAGGGAGAGGAAACAAGGTGTGTGCCAAAAATCGGAGCAAACGGAGGCAGTTAAACGGTCCCGAACCGAGGCACACGGCCGACGGCTCCGAAAATCGGAAACTGGTCTCCAAACGGGAGTAGTGGCCTATAACCACGAAACGTAGCCTACGGCCACTGAGAGATGGTCTTCGAGACCTCTCCCTCCCTTCGGGAAGAGAAAACAGAGAAAACAGGACCTGGTTCGCAAACCGAGGTAAAGCACAAAAGAGTCCCGAAGTCCGGAGGCAAGGCTCTCAACCGAGACTCTGTGACCTCAGAACGAGCACAATATGCACCATCACCGAGCGCTCAATCGGCGACGTCTGAGTCTTAAGGTCGGTCAAAAATGGGGTGTCTACAGGTGCCGGTCACTATTTTTTCTTTGCCCGGTCGAATTTTTAAGTAATAGGCGAAGCCGTTGCCCGTGTGCCCAAGGGTGTATTGACAGAGTATCTCAGCTAAACCTAAGTTGGTTCCTAGCCGATTGTTCAACTCGTGGACCCCGTTGATTATTCGGTAAGTGTTGGTTGAGACTTGAGTGGGTGCTAGCCCGGTGCGGCGCAAGAATTCGGTCATTAGTGGGTTGACCGGGAAACGGAGGCCTCCTTCAATGATGGATAGCACGATGAAGGGGCATTGGTCTAATCTGCCCCAAGGGGTTGTCTCAATTTCGCCAAGCTCTAGGTGGACGTCGGCCGGGATACCGTACTCTTCCCGGAACGCGGCCAGGGCAGCCGGAGTATCAACAAAGAAGCGGAAGCGCCCCATGTGTAGCCGGCTGGTTTAGCTCGGCTGAGGTGGTTTGGCACAGATTGGTATTTAATGGCTGCTCGGTCTTTGAGAGCCTCGGTAATTGGTCAGTGGTCCCCTTGGACTCTGCAGAAAAAGGATGGCAAGTGTAAGTGGAATCGTGGTCGCGCAAAACAAGCTTGACTTTAGCTCGGTCATGAAGAGTGCCAGACCACCTCGGTTGCGAAGGCAAAGCAAGGAGCTCAGTCGCTCAAGCAGACCAGTTGTTAGCCCGGTCGAGCGGCCAAGTCCTCTGTCTACCTCGGTTTCTACTAAGGTTTTGGCAAACTTGTAAGTTGCTCGATCTTAATGTTTTTTGGGATCAAAAGAAGACCTGGAGCCCGGTCCGCCCCAGATCTTCAAGTGTTCATCACTGAGATTGAAGAACAGCAAAGAAACTAAGGGCAAGTGAGGGTTTTGGGAGGGGTATGTCCTAAAACCTACGGATTTAGTGCCCTGAAAGAAGAAATACCAAATGAAATAGCAATAAAAGGAGTTGAAGGACTTACTAGTTGAGGGCAGGAGCTTCTCCTTCGAACACGAACTCTGGAATGGCAAGAATGGAAGGGCAGGAGCTCTGGATCGACGAGGAATGAGGAAGCAGTAAGTAAGAGGAGAGGGAGATTGAAGGAGACTTGGTGCGTTTATAGGCTACTGAGACCGCCAAAAATTTGAATTGAAGGGACGTGATGGTTGGCTGCTCGAGGCCAACCAGTACGCGCCACGTGTTATAATGGTGGCGGCGTCAGTACTGAAGAGTCAGGATGGCAAGTCGAGGCGTCGACCGGGCAAGTTTTGAACACAGGTATGTCAACTAGCCCGGTCGTCGTCTAGCAGACTGAACCAAGAAAGAGTTATCCTGGTCAGAACAGGTAATCCCAGTCACGCTTGCGCGGACAGAATTAAGGGGCAATTGAGAGGGATATTTATGATTTGGATTGGGCCGTGATAATGGCCGAGCAAATTGTGGGCCGAACACATTTGGGCCGTGGTAGCCTGGGCCCATCCAGAAAAGATTTTTGCTCGGTAATGGCATAGTTGCTGTGGAACCGAGCTACTTGAGCTTGGTGGCACGGAAGCCGGTCTAGTGAAGGTTCGGCCGAGATGTCTGCTGCCTCACTGGGTTCCATGGTTCATGCGTTAGCTCGGCAGGAAAGCTGACAGCTAACTAGTATGACTTATCCCGAGCTCGACTATGTCGGAATGCAACCGAGCTCGATCGTCATTGAGCTTGGTGAGCGGAGCGCTCCAGCTAGCTGCGCAGCACGGCCGTTGACAGCCGAGATGCTGCAGCCCGGCTGCCGAGCTCCCAATGGTGTGGGCTGGCAGTTAGGTGATGTTCAGCTAGATTTGTGCTGATAGATGGGATAGCAGCACCACGTGTCGAAAGACTAATGGGAGTAGATTTGGGGCACAGAAGGTATATAAGCGAGTCTACGCCCCCAAAGCTGAGGCAGATGAACATTTGGTGAGACATACACGAAACACTCAACACTCTCCCTTCTCTCTATCTATCCCCTGAGTGTGTGTTCTAACTTGATCGTCGGAGGGGTTTTCCCGCCACACACCGCCGGGTAGCTCACCGCTGTTGTGCTCGAAGGTCGATTGGACAGACAGGAGATTGGAAGAAAGGAGTACGGGCTCGCCTGAATATTTGCTCCCCTTTGGGTGTGTTTGGTTTGTGTTTGTAAAGTAGTTTTTGAGATAAAAAGTACAAAAACTTGTTTGGTTTGCCTTTTTTCAAAAATAGTTTTGGAAAATTATTTTGGAGAGAGAGTTTTAAACAAATTGATTGATTTGATGTGTATGAGAGAGAGAGTGATTTTGGAAAGTAGGTAACCAAACAAAATTTTTGAAATTTTTTTAAAAAAATTGTGTAATTTGATTATTCTTGAAAATTTATTTGTAAAAAATTTTTCCTAAAATTTTTTTTGAAAAACAAACCAAACAAGTGTAGACACCCCATTTTTGACCGACCTTAAGACTCAGACGTCACCGATTGAGCGCTCGGTGGTGTTGCATACTGTGCTCATTCAGAAGTCTCAGAGTCGCGGCCGTGCGCCCCGCCTCCGAACTTCCGAATCCTCTTCTATACCTTGTCTCGGTTTGCGAACCAGACTCGGTTTTCTCTGTTTTCTTTCCTGAGGGAAGGGAGTGGTCCTGTAGACTATCTCCCGGTGGCCGTGTGCTACATTTCGTGGCCGTAGGTCATTTTGCCCATTTCGGAGCCCGGTTCCCGGTTTTCGGGGCCGCCAGGCCGTATGCCTCGGCTCGGAACCGCCCAACCGTCTCCGATTTTCCGGTTCTTGGCAGGTACCTCTGTTTTATCATTTTGAGAAACCTGGGGCCTCTGCCACTTCGTGGCCGTATGCCACTTTCGGTGCCTACAGCCAGTTTTTGGGCCCCGAACCTCGCGGTTTGGCCCCCGAGCATTCATTTCGCATCGGTT
>JAPPVO010001444.1:0-19347 GCA_030407325.1 Camellia japonica | reverse complement strand
AATCGTGTGCGCGATATGCTTTGTCGCAGGCGCGATGAGGCATGAATCCTGAGCTGCTTTTGCAGATTATTTCTGCTGAAATTTTCCACAATGTCGCCGTGGACAGCCCATCCTTCTGACAAAACAACTTTCTTGTGCCCAACTTCTTGCACATGTCATCCATGCTATGCATGCCTACAGAACTTTTGACTAAAAAACTAAACAAATCTTATCTCATATAAGATACAATGATAGCCTCTAATCTTCTCTTTTCACTTTTGCTTAACAGACATTTATGTTAGGGAAAATCGATGTGATTCCCACAAGTAAATCAATCAATGGGAATAAAAACTAATGCGGAAAAATTAAATCAAAGGCAACACACGAATTTTACGTGGTTCCCTCAATGTGAGGTACGTCCACGGGATCGAAATCCGATTCACTATCAACCAAATAGGTTTCCAAACGATTACAAACGAGACACGAATGGTCTCACAAACCACCCTTAGGTGAATTCCAAATAATCACAAATAAACAAGAGGAAAGACCTTACCAAATAGATGAACCAAAATCTTCAAAACCAGAGTTGTAGAAGATCCAAAATAACAAACCAAAACAGAACCGAAAGCCGAACCACACGAAGCAGAACTGACCCAAACGTTTGATTCCACTGAATTGCTCTCAATCAGCCGCAGCACATTATCTCACCAAGAAGAATCAATTGGCAGCCACACTATTCCACCGAATTGATTGATCAACCCAAGTATTATTTCACAAAGGAAAAAGTGTATTCTGCTGCCACTTTTTCTTCACTACTTTCACGGAGCAAAAAAACATAAACAATATATATATATATATATATATATTATGAATCTAGGATTTTGTAATCAAACCCTAATTGTATCCAAATTGAATTGGGTCTCCACAAATATAATATATAAAAATATATTATACTAAAACAAGCCAAATTAAAATCCTTTTAACAAACCAATTGGGTCCCACACTCCAATAAGGAGGTATACCCAACAATTCTCCCCCTACCGACTTAGATGGAGAGATCAACCATACCCACCAAAGTTCGACACTTTAAATGTTTGTCCCTCGACAACGTCTTAGTCAACATATCCGAAATATTATCATCTGTGTGAACCTTTTTCGAGTTGCAACAATTTCGAATCTAACACATCACGAATCCAATGGTATCTCACATCAATGTGTTTCGATCTCGAATGAAAAGTAGAATTTATACTCAAGTGACTAGCACTTTGACTATCACAATAAAGCACATACTTTTCTTGCTTTAAACCCAACTCTTGCAAAAATTTCTTCAACCATAACTCTTCTTTGCAAGCTTCCGTAATGGCAATAAATTCAGCTTCAGTAGTTGAGAGAGCAACACATTTTTGTAATTTAGATTGCCATGCCATAGCTCCCCCTGCAAAAGTCATCAAATACCACGAAGTAGATTTTCTAGAATCAACATCACCGGCCATGTCAGAATCTGTGAACCCATCAAGCATCGACTTACCATCCCCAAAACACAAACACACCTTCGAAGTCCCTCGAAGATATCTTAGAATCCATTTTACCGCTACCCAATGTTCTTTACCCGAATTAGAGAGAAAACGACTCACCACACCAACGGCGTGAGCAATATCCGGCCTTGTACAAACCATGGCGTACATCAAAGAACCAACTGCTGAAGCATAAGGAACTTTCAACATCTCTTCTTTGTCTTTCTCACTTGTAGGACATTGATTCGAACTAAGCTTGAAGTGACCCGCAAGTGGACAACCAACCGGCTTTGCTTTATTCATGTTGAACCTCTCAAGAACTTTCTCAATGTAGCTTTCTTGAGACAACCAAATCAGTCCCTCTTTGCGATCACGAACAATTTTCATACCCAGTATTTGCTTTGCCGGTCCCAAATCTTTCATAGCAAAAGATTTACTCAACTCTAACTTCAACTTGTTAATCATGGTAGAATCTTGACCCACAATTAACATGTCATCAACATAAAGCAAAAGAATAATAAATTTACCATCCGAAAAATTTTTCACAAACACACAATGGTCCGAAGTGGTTTTAGAAAAACCATTATTCATCATGAAAGAGTCAAATTTTTTGTACCATTGCCGCGGAGCTTGTTTGAGGCCATACAAACTTTTCTTCAATTTACAAACAAATTTCTCTTTCTCTTTTTCCACAAAACCTTCCGGTTGCTCCATGTAAATTTCTTCTTCAAGATCACCATGAAGAAATGCGGTCTTCACATCAAGTTGTTCAACTTCAAGGTTCATACTTGCAGCCATACCAAGTACAACCCGAATAGAAGACATCTTCACAACCGGCGAGAAAATCTCGTCAAAGTCAATACCTTTCTTTTGCACAAGGCGTTTCACAACAAGACGTGCCTTATACCTCAGATTCTTGCCATCATTCTTCAATTTGAAAACCCACTTATTTTTCAAAATTTTCCTCCCCTTAGGCAACTTCACTAAATCATAAGTATGGTTTTCACGCAAGGAATTCATCTCCTCGTCCATGGCCTTTTTCCAATCACCTTTCTTTGCATGCTCAATTGCTTCTTGGTAGCTCTCGGGCTCCCCTTGATCGGAAATCAACACAAATTCATTGGGAGAATACTTTCTTGAAGGTTGTCGGTCCCTTGTAGATTTCCTCAACTCAAGTTGTGGGGGCGGTTCTTGAGTTGGATGCTCTTCCTCAATTTCTGGCTCAACTTCATTAGGATTAGCATCATCCTCTACATCTTCAATAGGTGGCTGCACATCTCCCCCATTTTCATCATCAACTAAAGATGAAGGAGATGGATCCATGTCAATGAGATCACTAGTTTTTGGCTCCGGTTGATCACTTTTGCCAAAGTCTTCAATTGTTTGGTCTTCAAGAAACACAACATCAGGGCTTCGAATGACTTTCTTGTTGACCGGATCCCACAATCTATACCTGAACTCATCACACCTATAGCCAAGAAAAATACATTGTCTTGACTTACTATCAAGCTTGGACCTCTCATCCTTTGGAATGTGAACAAAAGCTCGGCAACCAAACACTCTCAAGTGCTCATAAGACACATCTTTGCCAGTCCAAACTCTTTCAGGAACATCACTATTCAAAGGATAACAAGGAGACAAATTGATCACGTCAACCGCTGTACTCATTGCCTCACTCCAAAAGGATCTTGGCAATTTAGCTTGTGAAAGCAAACACCTTGTTCTTTCTACAATGGTGCGGTTCATCCTCTCGGCAACGCCATTTTGTTGAGGAGTCTTCTTAACTGTCTTTTGGTGCCAAATACCTTGGCTGTGACAATACTCATCAAATGGCCCAATGTATTCACCACCATTATCTGATCGGATGCACTTCAATTTCTGTCCTGTTTCTCTTTCAACCATGGCCTGAAAATGCTTAAATACTTCTAGAACTTGATCTTTAGTTTTTAGTAGAAAAGCCCAAACTTTCCTTGAATAATCATCAATGAAAGTAACAAAATAAATTGCACCACCATGTGTTCTAACTTTTAAAGGACCACAAACATCCGAATGAATCAACTCCAAAACATTTTCTTTTCTAGAAGCAACATTTTTATGAAAAGAAACTCTATGTTGTTTACCCGCCAAACAATGAACACAAGTTTTAAGATGTGTACCTTTCAAACCGGGTAGAAGCTCTTTCTTGAACAAAACTTGTAGCCCCTTTTCACTCATGTGCCAAGTCGCCTGTGCCACAATTCAGTAGAAGTATCATCTTCAAGTGCATTGACAACACCTTTACAAATTTTTCCTTGCATCGAATAAAGTGTATGAGTCTTCTTGCACTTAGCCACCACCAAAGAACCTTTTGTGAGCTTCCATATTCCATCACCAAATTTGTTGTTGAAACCTTCATCATCTAGCTTCCCAGTAGAGATCAAATTGAGACGAATGTCGGGAACATGCCTCACATCTTTAAGCAACAATTTGTAGCCCAAATTGGTTTCCAAGCAAACATCACCCATGCCGATAATCTTGGACAAACCTTCATTACCCATTCGAACAGAACCATAATCTCCTGCAGTGTAGGTAGTGAAGAAATCAACTCGAGAAGTCACATGAAAAGAAGCACCAGAATCAATCACCCAGCTGCTCTCTTGACCCACAAAATTGATACAATCATCTTCACAAACGACCATGAGATCATCGGTAGTAACTGCCGTTGTGTCTTCTTGCTTCTTATCCACACTTTTGTCACGCCTTTTCTCCTTATTCTTGAGCTTTCGGCATTCCCGCTTTATGTGCCCTTTCTCATGGCAATAATAGCACTCAATGTCTTTCTTTGAAAAAGAACCATCTCTTGACTTGTCACGGCTTTGATCACGACCATGAGGAGTCTTACTCCTCCCCCTTGTTTTGCTTCGGCCTCTCACAACAAATGCTTCCGAATGAGAGAAACCGGCTGATTTTCTTCTAGTTTCTTCATTCAACAAGCTACTAGTGACTTGGCCCATTGTGACAACTCCATCAGGTGCCGAATTACTGTCACAACCAAAGTCTCCCAACTTTCAGGCAAAGAACTAAGTAACATCAAAGCCTGCAACTCATCATCAAAAATAATTTTCATAGAAGCAAGTTGGTTAACGATACTCTTTATTTCATTCAGATGTTCCGGAATAGGGCTGCCCTCTTTACATTTTAAATTAACCAACTTACGAAACAGAAAGGCTTTATTTGTGGCTGATTTTTTATCATAAAGACTCTAATTTTTTCCATAAATCATGTGCTGAAGTTTCAGTAGCAACATGATGAAACACACTGTCATCAATCCATTGACGGATAACACCAACAGCTTTTCGATTAAGCCTCTTCCACTCATCATCTTTCATATCATCAGGTTTGCCACTATCACCTTCAATGGGTCCATACAAGTCTTTACAAAATAATAGGTCCTCCATTTTAGTTTTCCAAGTTACCCAATTGCTTCCATTGAAGCTAGACATACGACTCACATTCCCCTCCATTGATTTACACAAATAAATAAACCCCAATAAACCGTAAGCTCTGATACTAGTTGTTAGGGAAAATCGATGTGATTCCCACAAGTAAATCCACTTCAAATTGTCTTGCAATTTGATTTTGATTGCCTCGAAAAAACAAAATAAATTTCCTACAGAAATTAATTAGAAAGATAGGAAGATAATAAAAATAAAACAACTTGAATCAATAATTAAAATAAGTTTTGTCAAAAGAGGTATTGCCAAAACACAAATCATTAATTTCTTATAATAAAAATCCTAACAATCTCCCCCTTTTGGCACTGCTGGGACAAAACTTCATAAAACATTCCTGCACAAGATTTCTTGATTCAAGCAGCAAACAGAACAAAAGAGATTAAATAGAAGAAACACAATTTTGTCTTTGGAACGGGATTGCCAAATTACATTGCAATGCACACAATTAGGATTGAAAATCCTAACACCATAGTTTTTTATTTGGTTTTTATTTTATTTTGCCCATTTGTATTAGAGATTTTTAACCCAATGTTTTAGATTAGGTTCTTAATTTTATTTGCTATATTTTAGTCTGGTGTAGCGATTTTATCTGCATAATCTTAATGTGTGAGATTTTTATTTGATCTACTAGTATGTTGTCCGTGAATTTAGAATTTGCTTGTGTATATTTTCTAAACTATTCATCTTAAATAATAAACTTCTTAAGCATGTCAAGATACCTTGCCTTTGCTCATTTTTCTGGTAATAATTCAACGACACTTCTTTGTTAACAAAAGTGGTCATGTGAATGGTTATGAGTTCCTTTGTATCAGTTTGCTTTGTGTGTTAGACCTACATGTGCACATGTTTGAGACTGATATCTAGAGATTGGGCCAAGCAAAAGGCATAAAGCTTTTGCAGAATCAATGTTGAAGGAATGATTTGGATGCTTGAAATTGAATTTCTAGTAAATGTTTCTGTATGGTGAGGATGTTTTACAATGTGTTTGAATTGATATTTTTTTGCAATTGAAAGCCTTCTTTTTTTTCTTTTTTCTTTTTTTTTTTTTTTTTTTTGATCAGCCAGAAGAAAAAGATTTTATTAATCAAAAGTAGATCGAGAAACTTACAAAAAGTGGGAACAAACACTGCATCATTATCCAAAACATAGCATCCCAACTATGTTGGCACCCTATACATGATCAATCATGAGCAATCCCACAACAAACCAGAAAACCAACACCATGCTTACATTGCTGCAAATTAAAGATCAAATTCTAAACTAAAAGCCTTTTTCGAGAGAATGAGTGGAAGGAGGACAGAGTTTACGAAATGATCAAGGAATTATCCATCCTATGCAAATTGGTTCCAAGCTTGAATGCTTGTTAAATATCATAGGTGTTGAGAGGGAGCTTTTAAGTGCATTAGGGCTAAGCTAGGCCCAAGCGTAGTGATGGGCAGTTTTGTGGGCCGAGATAAAAAGGGCTTAGTGAAGTAGACCATGGTGTTAGAGTGGTTAGCTCGGTCCAAGTGGTTACATTACCACGGTCGGAATGGTGATTATTAGCTCGGTCATAGTATTTGGAGTCGAGATTTGGGCTTCTGGTGATGGAGTGTGTTTTTGTTAGCTCGGTTAAGACTTGCTGTAGTTAGCGCGGTCTCAACAGCCAAAACCGAGGAATAGGAGAGCAATAGCCGAGCTATGTGGTACATGTAAAAGCACTGGATTGGGTATGACAAAGGGCTAGTGTTAGCTCGGTTATACTGTTATCCAACCAGGGTAAAACCATCTCGCTTAGTTTAAGCAGTGAGGGGGGTGTTGAAGGATAAGCATTATCTTTCAAGAGTATGATTCCTAGGAGGACTCTACATGGAGAAATAAGAGTCCTACTAGGATTGTGCCAGACAAAAGTTATAAAAGCTCACAACATAACCTATGGAGAGGTAACACAACTTTGATTCTCGAATACTCAGAGCTTTTGTCTAATTATCTATTTGCTGACTTAGGCATCGGAGAGGTTTCCGGCACACACCCGCCGGCTAGCTCACGTTTGTGTTTTCAGGTAGCAAAGCGACGACGTTTGGAAGAGCACACACTTGATCAACAGGATTATACGAGGAGAATTATTTCGTGCTCATACAATTGGCGCCGTCTGTGGGAATACACGAAGAACAAAACCTTTTGATCGAGTTTTCCTCTTTAATTGAAACCAATGGCGCACAATAAGGATTTGTCGCAATCCGCTATTGATGGACAAACCCCAGAGGGGGGTGGGAGGCGCGAAGGTTTACCTTCTATCCCACCCATGGCGGATCTAGAACCCCAGCGACAGAACCCCTGGAGGGATGCAAGGGGGAGGCGGGCTGGCAGCCCCCATCGCTCTCAAAGTCCTGAAAGACAAAGGCAGATGATGGACCCTCAAGTTCTAGAGGATCGCGTGAAGGAGCAGGACAAGTTCATCAGGAGGATGGCGGCAGACATGGAGTCAAAGAAGCGCCAGATAAAAGGAAAAGGGGTGGCGACATGAGAGGGGCGCAAAGGCAACACGTCCCCACGCCACTTGGAGGATCGCGATAGGCGTACCACACCATCGCAAGAAGAAAGTAGGAGCCTTAGAACAAGCGACACTCAATCAAGGACTTCTAGGACTCATTACTCCAAGTCTGAGAGAACAAGAACTGAAAAATCATGTACTAAGGGAAGCACCGATCGGCCCTCGCACACGCACCAAACGTCATCTAGGCACACGGAGTTGCGTAGATTATCCGACTTGCGAACTGTGCTTGAAGAAAGGGCATGATGGAAGGAGGATACCAGGGCATGCGACCCACGCAGGGTTTCAGCCCTTCAGCGGTTGGCCCCTCGGACGCATGGGAGCGCCGAGGTAGGAATGCCAATACCGCACCTTGTTACGAACCAACAGACAAAGCATTAGCAAGACTACAGAGCTCACCGTTCATTCCGGCGATTGAGAACGTACCACTACCTTCAAGCTTCCACCAGCTCAAGTTCACCACTTATGAGGGGAAGACAGACCCCTACATGTACTTGAGTCACTTTCGCTAGGTTATGGCAGTATACCAGCAAAACGAGGCTTTAATGTGCATCCTGTTTCCATCCAGTCTTGGCGACCTAGGTCTAACCTGGTTCGAAAGGCTACCAGAAGGCAGCATCGCCTCCTGGGCGCAATTGGCAAAGGCGTTCGTGACTACGTTCAGAACGAACACCAAGACACCAGTGGAGATCGATCAGTTACTCTCCATTGACATGGGCGACAAAGAGACGTTGAGATCCTACAACAGTCGTTACTGGGAAACCTTCAACCAGATTAGCGATTGTCCTACAAACCTCGCCATTGCGCAATACAAACGAGGCCTGCCAGTCGACAACAAATTGAGGGACTCAATCACAATGACACCACCCCTCACAATGGAGGCCTTAATGGAAAGAGTGCACTAACATATTCGCATGGAGGAGGATAGTGCCCGTGCTAAAGCAAAATCTGGCACAACAATAATGCCAGATAAAATGACTACATCAAAAGTCAACACGATCGAGCAACCTAACAGGAATGGTCGAGGCAGGCGGCCCAACAGAGAGGACCCAGAAAAAGGAAGTTAAGAGTTCGCATTGCCATTACCACAGTGTTCAAAAAACTAATTTACCGAATTCTCAGTGAGATGCGCAACGAACCTTTCGTCCGATGGCCAGCTAAGTTGGGAGAAGCACAAAAAGACTATGGCGAGAGGTCCCGGTGCACGTTCCATGATGAAAAGGGGCACCGCCCTGAAAATTGCACACCGTTAAGGCAGCATTTGGAGGAGTTAGTGGCAGCTGGGCACCTGGACCAGTACATAGAAGGAGGACACATCCAGGCCCCCAGACCACCACAACAACCCAAACTGGATGCCGGTGGACACTCCATCGCAAGGCGTAATTAACGTAATACATGGGATATTCGAACCTGAGCGAGTATGTGAACTCAGGGGGTTGATTAAAAAGGCTGAACACTTAAGGGAAGTATTAAGTGCACAACCTACCATCAAAAATGGGAGAACAGAGGCCACCAATGTCATATCTTTTTCAGACAATGATTTAGCAAGGATATAATGCCCTCACAATGATGCACTGGTTGTCACTCTACGCGTCAAGAATTTCGACATCAAGCGGATTTTGATTGACCAACGAAGCTCATATGAAATAATGTATTACGAAACCTTCAAACAACTGAAACTGGAGGACAAAGACCTGGCACCTGCAACATCTCTCCTAATTGGATTCAACTCAATGCCAGAGTGGCCAGTGGACAAGATAATCCTTCCAGTCAAGGCAGGAACCATGACGAAACAAGTGGAATTCTGGGTATTGAAAGTCTCTTCCACTTACAACATCATCTTGGGGAGGACAGGGTTACACGCCATGCGATCAGTAGTGTCCACCTACCATCAAGTATTGCGGTTCCCCAACGAAGCCGGAATAATTGAAGAGGTCTTTGGAGACCAAATTATGTCCAAACAGTGATTCGCCACAGTAAATGGCAGCCGCGCTGCAAAAGGGTATGTACAGATGGTGGAGGAACTAGAGAGTAATGAACTATTTGCGGACGTTGGCAAGGCAGTTGAACAGAAGGCAGTGAAAGACTTGGTATACGTAAGGATAAATGAAAAAGACCCAGAAAGTTCTTTTTGCTCGGCTCGTCTTTGTCCAGCACTAAGAGAATAGAGGTCGTGGAATTCTTAAGCTCTAACATCGAAGTGTTTGCATGGACGCCGTATGACATGCCTGGCATTGACCCAAACTTCATCTGTCACCAACTGAACGTCCACCCAACTGCCAGACCAATTATACAGCGCACTCGCAGATCAGCACTCCACCATACCGAAATCGTGGCGGAAGAAGTGGGAAACTTGTTAGAGGGAGGAGCTATCAGGGAAGTGCACTATCCGAGGTGGATCTCCAATACCATTGTAGTACCAAAGAAGAATGGAAAATGACGTGTTTGCATGGACTACAAAACAGTCAACAAGGCATGCCCAAAGAATAGCTTTCCCTTACCTAGGATAGATCAATTGGTAGACCTAACGGCAGGACACAATCGACTTAGCTTCCTTGATGCGTACAGAGGTTACCATCAGATCGCTATGTATGAACCAGACCAAGAGATCACATCCTTTACAACGCCTAGAGGATTGTAATGTTACAAGGTCATGCCCTTTGGCCTAAAAAACGTAGGGGCAACATTCTAGGGGATGGTTACCAAGATGTTTGAACCATTGTTAGGCAGAACAATGGAGGCTTACATAAATGACATGGTGGTCAAAAGCAAGGATGAGAAGGACCATCTCAGTGACCTAGGTGAGATGTTCCAGATTTTGAAAAACCACAAGTTGCGCCTAAACGCTTCCAAGTGTGCATTCGGCGTGGGATTTGGCAAATTCCTAGGCTTTCTGGTGACCAACCGAGGTATAGAAGCAGACCCTTCTCAGATCAAAGCAGTCCAGGATCTTGAGAGGCCCAACATGGTCAAAGAGGTGCAGTATCTCACTGGTCTAGCAGCCGCGCTCAACCGGTTCATAAGTCGATCGTCAGACAGATGTCGATCATTCTTCCAAGCATTAAAGGCCAAGTTTGAGTGGGATGAAGAATACGACCGCGCCCTAAAAAGCCTGAAAGAGTACATGTCTTCTCCACCATTGCTAGTAACCCCAATACCTGGAGAAGAGCTCTTTTTGTACCTGGCAGTTTCATAGTACGCAGTCAGCGTAGTGTTGGTCAGAGCGGAAGGAATCCAACGCCTGCCCATCTTTTATGTCAGCAAGACCTTGCTGGGTGCAGAAACCAGGTACTTACTATTGGAAAAACTGGCCTTAGCCTTGATGATGGCCTCAAGGAAGCTGTCGCATTACTTCCACGCCCACACCATAATCGTCCTAACTGTTTTTTCCTTTAAAGCCTTGTTTGAGAGGACGAACTTTTCTGGGCGAATCTTGAAATGGGCGGTAGAATTGGCACAATTCGATATCAAGTTTCAACCTAGAACCGCAATAAAAGCCTAAGCTTTGGCAGACTTTGTGGCAGAGTTCACACCAGGAAGTCATCACATTTGCCCAGTTGACTTGACTGGCACAATAGAAAAGGGGATAGAGAGTGCCGCAGGAACTACGCAACCACCAAAACAAGACGCCTAGCCACATCCCAAGGCATACCGAATTGAAGAAAGGAAAGAAGAGGCAAACCAAGCCATTCCTAGTGAGGACTCATCAAAAAACAGAGATTTGAGGCAGTCTGACAGTGAAAATACAACACCTACAGTCGACATGGACTTGGAAGAAAACATCAGCAACACTCATGACCCTAAGACATCATCCGACCCCTCCACTTGCTGGAAGCTATTCGTTGGAGAGATGTGGAAGCTCTTCGTGGATGGAGCATCTAATAGGCACGATGCAGGACTTGGCATAGTCCTCATCTCACCAGATGGCCTAGTAGTGGAACAAGCAGTCAACCTTGGCTTCCCAACATCAAACAATGAGGTGGAGTATGAAGCACTCTTAGCAGGCCTAAAATCAGCACTCTTCATGCAGGCCACCGAGCTAATGGTTTATAGTGACTCCCAACTGGTAGTAAACCAGATTTCAGGCGACTACAAAGCAAAAGATGATAGGAGGGCGAAGTATCAAGATTTAGTCAGAAGGGAAATCATGAAATTCGAAGTAGTGCGGATAGAGCAGATCGGCCAGGAAGAAAACAGTAGAGCAGATGAACTAGCAGGCTTTGCTTCGATGGCAGGTACATCCATCCCACATCCATTACTGATCGACTTCCTACTAAGACCAAGCATTGAAGAACCCGAAGTAGCTGAGGTATGTTGCGCCGAACTAGGCCCTTCATAGATGGATCCCATTATAGTATTCTTAAAAGACGGCGTCTTACCTGAAGACAAGAAATAAGCCAACAAGATCAGAGCGAAGTCACAGCGATTTTGGCTCTCCTCATCAATGGCCTTGTACAAAAAATCCTTCACAAGACCTTACTTGAAATGTGTCCCTCCCAGCAAGGTCGAGGCATTCTTGTTCGAGATACACGAAGGCGTATACGAAAGCCACCAAGGGGAAAGATCATTGGCCTACAGAGCAATTTCGCAAGGATATTGGTGGCCTTACATGCAAGTAGATTCAGAGAAGTATGTCAAGAAGTGTGAGAAATGTCAGAAGTTCGCACACCAAATACATCAACCAACTAGAGAACTTCTACCATTAACTAGCCCATATCCCTTCGCAATGTGGGGCTTGGACATAGTAGGGCCACTTCCAACGGCACCCGGCAACAGAAAGTTCTTTCTTGCAGCAACAGAATACTTTACAAAATGGGTGGAAGCAGAAGCAGAAGCACTCGCCTCAATAAAAGAGAAAGATGTGAAGAACTTCGTCTAGCAGAATATCATCACTCAGTTCGGCATACCCAAGGCTCTAATATCAGACAACAGCACTCAGTTCGATGGAAAAAATTTTAGAGGCTTTTGTGAGGAATACAAGATAGAATTCTACAACTCTACACCAACATACCCCAAGCAAATGGCCAGGCGAAAGCATCAAACAGAGTCATCTTAGATGGATTAAAGAAAAGGCTGCAGAGAGCAAAAGGCAAGTGGGCTGAGGAGCCCCCTCATGTTTTATTGGCTTACCGTACCACACCTCGGCGGTCAACTGGAGAAACACCCTTTTCCTTGGCTTATGGCATGGAAGCAGTAATCCTACTGGAAGTCGGCCTCCCTACTATTAGAAGCGAAAATTTTGACCCAGACTTAAATGGAAAAGCCATAGCATTGGAGCTCGACCTTGCAGAAGAGAGAAAAGAAAGAGCACTGGTTCACATCGCCTCATACCAGCAAGAGTTATCCAGAAAATATAACAAGACAGTGCATCCGAGGCAGTTCAAGATTGGAGATTAGGTGCTGTGCAAAGTAATGGGAAATACTCTGGTAATAGGAGATGGCAAGTTATGGCCTAATTGGGAAGGTCCATACAAAGTGGTTGGCTTAGCAAGAAAAGGGACATATTACTTGGAAGATGGAGACAACAAGGCAATTCCCAAGCCATGGAACACTGTCAATCTCAAACTATTCTATTTTTAGTTTTTCTTTAAAATACTTGTTATTTTTCTTTTTTTAATAAAACAAGTAGTTCTCTTTTCAGTATGATTCTTTCTTCTGTAAAAGTAGTTTTGATGAGCTAGGGCAACGGAAAACAGAGTTGGCAGGAATAACCAACTTTGCGCTCTCTTCAGCCAAGATCAGGATTTAGGCTGAAGAAGTTGGCGAGAATAACCAACTTTGAGCTCTCTTCAGCCAAGATCAGGATCTAGGCTGAAGAAGTTAGTAGGAATAACCAACACTTAGCTCTAAGTTGGTAGGAATAACTAACTTTGAACTCTCTTCAGCCAAGATCAGGATCTAGGCTGAAGAAGTTAGTAGGAATAACCAACACTTAGCTCTAAGTTGGTAGGAATAACTAACTTTGAACTCTCTTCAGCCAAGATCAGGATCTAGGCTGAAGAAATTTGGCAGGATTAACCAAACACTTAGCTCTAAGTTGGCAGGAATAACCAACTTTGAGCTCTTTTTAGCCAAGATTAGGATCTAGGTTGAAGAAGTTGGCAGGAATAACCAACACTTGGCTCTAAGTCGGCAGGAATAACCAACTTTGAGCTTTTTTCCGCCAAGATCAGGATCTAAGCTGAAGAAGTTGGCAGGAATAACCAACACTTAGCTCTAAGTTGGCAGGAATAACCAACTTTGAGCTCTCTTCAACCAAGATCAGAATCTAGGCTGAAGAATGTTGGCTGGAAAAACCAACACTTAACTCTCTTTAGCCAAGGTCAGCATCTAGGCTAAAGAGTGGTTGGCTGGAATAACCAACTTTTGGTACTCTTCAACCGAGATAAGGATCTAGGTTGAAGAGTGGTTGGCTGGAATAACCAACTTTTGGTACTCTTCAATCGAGATAAGGATCTAGGCTGAAAAGTGGTTGGTTGGAAAAATCAACTTTTAGTACTCTTCAACCGAGATAAGGATCTAGGCTGAAGAGTGGTTGGCTGGAATAACCAACTTTTGGTACTCTTCAACCGAGATAAGGATCTAGGCTGAAAAGTGGTTGGCTGGAATAACCAACTTTTAGTACTCTTCAACCGAGATAAGGATCTAGGCTGAAGAGTGGTTGGCTGGAATAACCAACTTTTGGTACTCTTCAAACCAAGATAAAAATCTAGGCTGAAGAGTAGTTGGCTGGAATAACCAACTTTTGGTACTCTTCAACCGAGATAAGGATTTAGGCTGAAGAGTGGTTGGCTGGAATAACCAACTTTTGGTACTCTTCAACCGAGATAAGGATCTAGGCTGAAGAGGTTGGCAGGTATGACCAAACAGATTACAAGGTTAAGACCGAGATAAGTATCTCGGCCAAAAAATATTATACTTCACGCAAATCATAGTAGAAAATAAATGCAAGCATGGAGTAAACCGAACAAACAGTTGAGGAAAACAAAAGAAGATTTCATTCAAAATTATCAAAAGTACAAAAGGTGGGGCCTCAGCCCGGTTACAAACTTTTTTGTTAAACAAGGAAAATAAAAATCAGGAGAAAAGGTCTTCCAAGTCGGCGTCCAAATCAACCCAAGCTTCACCCAGAGGTAGCTCGGTTGTGGCAAGCACACCTTGGTTGAGCTCGGTCGAAGGCACCACGTTAGTCACAACAGGTGAAGATGGGATGGAGACCACTGGAGTGGGAGAGGTAGACTGGCGACCGGGCTGGGCGTTGTCTTCAGGAGCAGGATCCTCGTCGTCCTCCCCTTCTTGAAGAAATTTTTGCTGAATAGCAGTAGTATACTCCACATGTAGCTCGGTATGAAATGGGGAGGAGGGTTTTGGAAGACCTCGGTCTCTTGGCCATGACCGAGCTTGGCCACAGCCACCTTTCATCCACATTTGAAGAATATATCTTTGGCGGCTTCGCATTGTTGGATGTAAGTGGCCTCCCCTTCCTTATAGCCTCAGTCTTCAGCGTCTTCCACGCTCTTCTCCAACCGGGTGATCTCAGCATTCTTCTTTTTCTCAAGCTTGGCCAGCTCGTGCAGATATTTATCTTTCAACTCGGCCGCGACTTTTTGCTTATCTGCTTCGGCCGAGTTAACAAGATCGGTCAGGCGGGCCATTTCGGTATGTAGCTCGGCCATTTTCTTCTTGGCCTCTTCTAGCTCGGTTGATTTAGCATTGGCCTCTGCCACGGCCTGCCTTGTTGTCTTGCGCAGTTCTAACACACGCTTGTGAGTAATGTGGTTTTTCTGCATGGCCTGCAAAATGGCAGTGAGAAACTTTTAGTAAAACCGAGCAAACAGATGTACAAATTAGAAAGACAAGCAAAGGGAGAACTTACCAGCACCATCGACTTTGTTGCCGAGCGAATAGCCTTCAGCTCGGTGAGGTGGTCGTGGTGTTCCATGTCGGCTGGCCGGCATACGCTCTTGGCGAGGTTAAAAGCCAGCGAATGGTCTTTCTCTGCGACCACCGAGTCAGTGTGAGTAATAGTGCGGTTCTTGTAGGTGATCTTTGGTACCCACTCAGAAGAGCTAGCTCGGTCAGAGTGCTTAGGTTGTGGGCTCGGTGGCGTGGTTTGGGGAAGCACGGTTTCATCCTCATCAACAAGGCGTGGCTCAGTTGTGGAAGTCCGAGCACACTTGCTGGGCTGAGATGATGAAGGCTGAGCAGTTGGAAGGGCTACCACGGCCTCTTGCATTTGGCCGGCTTGTGGTACCTCAGCTTGATTTGTTTCAGTGATGAGAGCCCTTACTGCTCTCTTCTTGGCCATTTCTTGTTCTGCTATTAATGGGATGAGGTTGATTTGTGGAAGGGTTGGATCAGGTTCTGGTGATGGCTCTAAAAGGAAATCTGTCACCCTGGTTTTCCTCATGTTGCTGTATCTATATGTCGGCTCAAAATTGAGTAGCTCGGCCCAACCTCGATCGCGGTACCGGAGTGCGGCGTGGAGTGCATCAAGATTGGGGTATTGATACTGCTGCTTTAGTTGGTTCAAATTTGCATAAAGAGAAAGCAACGGTTAGCACGGTGCCAAACTTATAAACAGAGTAAAGAAAGCACAAAACTAAGCCGAGGTAATTATACCAGCTACTTCTTTATTCCAGTTAATCCGGTCTCCTGGTATTTGGGCTTCCTGATCTTCGAAGTTACTAGAGACCTAGAAAAAGTCGTCGTTGTTTACATCTTTATCTGGGGTGTTTTTTATTATTTTCTCTCGGCAGCGTCTTATTCTTAAGTAGTATACCTAGCCGTCTTCATTCTGGCCAAGGGAATATTGGTGAAAAAGCTCGGCTAAACCGAGGTTAAGGCCGAGCCGGCGATTTAACTCGGTGATGCCGTTTATTATTTTGTATGAATTGGTGCTAAGTTGGGTTGGACATATCCTAGTTTGCCTAAGTAATTCGCATAAGAGTGGTTGAACTGGGAATCGAAGGCCGGCTTCAACAATGGAGAGCACGGTAAAAGGTACGAAGCTTGGTTTTCCCCATGGGGTTGTGTCTAGTTCGGCCAGGGAAAGATGGACGTCATCTGGAATTTGGTAATCTTTTCGGAACTCGGCTATGGCCCCTGGGGAGTTCACTAAAAATCGGTACTTCCCCATGTGGACTTAAATTATGTATAAATTAACTTGGAGAGCTAGCTCGGTGTTGAGATGACCTTCAATGTCTCAGTTTGTCGTGCAAAGGTGTGCTTGACCAACCTAAGTCTGCAAAGTGAAAAGGAAAAGTGTTAAGCACGGATCGTTGGACCGTGCTAAAAGAAACAAAGCCAAAATAAATGGGGTCCTAGCTCAGCTACGTGGGATATTATCCGTCCTTAGCTCGGTTGAAGCGAAGGACTTTAGCTTAGTTAAGTGGAACGAGAGGTTCGTAGCCCGGTTGAAGCTTAGGATACGGCATTCTTGGTTTGGTTTTAATTAAGTCAAAGAGCTAGTTTGGCCCCAAGTGGTAGCCCGGTCATTGGTTAAGGCTTTCTAGTTCGGTAGTACGCACACCTAGAAAGTTCCCTAGTTCGGTTGTACCTAAGCCTTGAGTTGCCCAAACAAGTTTTTAGCTCGGTCACACCACGATTCTAGATTCAAAGTTCATGTTTTTTGAATCCAGAGGGTGTGTTCTTAAACACGAACCTATGATTTGGGGGTTTGGTTTTTGGTACTATTTGTTCTTACCCATTTCATCAAAACTACAGAATATGTTTTGTAATATATATGAGTATATATGTATCTATATTATGTATATTCACAAAATGAATGGAAAGAAATAGAGGATTGAGCTACTTACGGTTTGAAGACGGGAGGACGTAGATCAGAAACCACGAAGATAGTGATAAGAACGCAGGATTTGCAGGTTCTGTGGCTACAAAAATGGAGGCTCAAACGAACGAGAGAGAGAAGATGAATAGTAGAAATGGTTGGTTCAAAACATAAGGTTTTTGTATAAAGGCATGTGAAAAAGGCGAGACTATTCAAATTTTTCAGGGTACGAAAACGGCGTGACAGCTAAGCTGGGCCAATGAGAGCTAGCCACGTGTCCATGGAATAGAAAGCGATTCAGTTACAGCGACTGAAAAGACGTTTTGACCAGACAGATTAGTAGCCCGGTGTTAATTTAGCTCGGTTGAAGGCCACTTTTTAGCTCAACAGATAGAAAGGTAATCCCAAATCATGCTTGGCAGATGGAATTAAGGGGCAATTGAGAGGGAGCTTTTAAGTGCATTAGGGCTGAGCTAGGCCCAGGCGTAGTGATGGGCCGTTTTGTGGGCCGAGGTAAAAAGGGCTTAGTGAAGTAGACCATGGCGTTACAGTGGTTAGCTCGGTTGTGGATAGCTCGGTCCAAGTGGTTACATTACCATGGTCGAAATGGTGATTATTAGCTCGGTCATTGTATTTGGAGCCGAGATTTGGGCTTCTAGTGATGGAGTGTGTTCTTGTTAGCTCGGTCAAGACTTGTTGTAGTTAGCGCGGTCTCAACAGCCAAAACCGGGGTACATGACAGCAATAGCCGAGCTATGTGGTACATGTAAAAGCACTGGATTGGGTATGACAAAGGGCTAGTGTTAGCTCAGTCATACTGTTATCCAACCAGGGTAAAACCATCTCGTTGGTTTAAGCAGTGAGGGGGGTGTTGAAGGATAAGCATTATCTTTCAAGAGTATGATTCATAGGAGGACTCTACATGGAGGAATAAGAGTCCTACTAGGATTGTGCCAGACAAAAGTTATAAAAGCTCACAATATAACCTATGGAGAGGTAACACAACTTTGATTCTCGAATACACAGAGCTTTTGTCTAATTGTCTATTTGCTGACTTAGGCATCAGAGAGGTTTCCGGCACACACCCGCCGGCTAGCTCACGTTTGTGTTTTCAGGTAGCAAAGCGACGACGTTTGGAGGAACGCACACTTGATCAACAGGATTATACGAGGAGAATTATTTCGTGCTCGCACAGGTGTGATTCATGAACTTCATTTCATATACAAAGCAATCACAAATGAACCATAGGAATAGAGAGATCGAAAGAAAAACACTACCTAAGTGTAGACACGCCCGTGGGCTTCACTCTACAGTTCGGACTCCCTTTTGTGTTGCGGTTCTAAATCTTGAACCAAAGAGTCCAAATCCGGCAAATCGTTTTGAAGAAAAACAGATTTTTGAAAAGTAGTGCCAAACATGGACTGCTTTGCCAGATTACAGAGTCGCCACCTAAATATTTTTTTTTATGGGGAATTTAGGAAACCCTGACTCGGTGCCGAAGGCCACGTGTCCGTCATCACCAAATGTCTTGGCTCGGGAGCTTGGGTACGATTGGGGAAGGTCAGCTATGAGCACCCCCTTTCGCCCGGTTCGAAGACCGGCCTCTACTAACCGTGATATCCGATTTTGAAAACATTACATGCTCTTATACCGGTATTAGCCTAGTTTTACTACGTTATGCGCACAGCAAACAAGTATAGACTAGATTGCCTAATTTGGAAACAAGCATTGCATATCCGTTTGTTTTGAAAGCACTTTGGATTTTGCTACTCGCAAGTAGGCTAAAACACGGATTTCAACGAGTTTTCCAACTCAAGCAATCCCCTCACCCACAGGCATTCAAACAGTTTATCTCATGTAAGCATTTAGCCGCATGGTAAGCATACTGTCATGTTAACATTCACACGCATGCGATATGCTAAAGCATAAATACTTACATCGTACTCCGTGCCAAAACAAAAACTAGTTAGCAAACATGCGTGCCTAGTTCATGTTAAATGGCTAATGCAACACAGGCAAGATGCAATTAGAGTAGGC
>JAPPVO010001443.1:0-22730 GCA_030407325.1 Camellia japonica | reverse complement strand
ACTTCACTTGCATTGTTATGCATCCGTGGTCTGCGCGAGACCTTAAATACGCACGGTCTAGGAGACCTTACATCCTCTGAAGGTGCAAGCCCTTCGGTAATTGTCGTGCCCGAACGACTTTTGGTAAGTTGCATTATCATGCATTTCAAGCAATGCGCGTCGTCGCGCATTCGAGTTCACGAGCATTTTGAGCGACATGCGTGGTCGCGCATTCGAGATAGTATGCATTGTCGTGCATATCAAAAGACGTGCGTTGTCACGCATCTGCATTTTCTGCATCAATATGCATCATTTGCACTTTCAAAATCAAAAAAAAAAAAAAAAAACGCACAAAACAACAATCATGCATCATCATGCATTTGCATTTCAAAAAAAGAAGAAAGAAAGAAAACAACAAAAACAACATGCATCATTTACATTTTAAAAACAAACACCGAAAATGCATCATCATGCATTTTCCCTTCAGTATTGCATATGTCATGCATTACATTGTATATAGTGCATATGTCATGCATTACATTGTAGATAGTGCATATGTCATGCATCATTTTAGTATTGCATATGTCATGCATTTCACTATAAATAGTGCATATGTCATGCATTTCGTTGTATATAGTGCATATGTCATGCATTCCATTGTAAATATTGCATATGTCATGCATTCCATTGTATAAACTGCATATGTCATGCATCCACTGTATATATTCCATCTATTGCATATTGTACATATTGCATTGTAGATTGCATGCATTCACTGCATCACCCCCTCCATTTATGGCTTGCGCCTTTCCATGTTGAGCTTGGTCTGGTATGTGTCCATATCTTTCACGTCGAAGCACAGTTATGATATTATGTGTACGCACCTATTCCACGCTGGTATGTTGGTTTGAGGGTGACAGCACCGTATCTGTGTTAGACGCGGCTTGTATGTGTCCATGCCTTTCCTAGGCAAGATTTGGTTTGGCTCGCGCGCCATATCCACTGTATATATTACATTGTAGTGTAATTTTTGCATCCAGCATTAGGATCATTGTTTTGTCGTTAGCGGGTCGTTTCCCCACTTATGTCATTCCACCCAATTACTTGTTCTTGTGTCCGTCTACATCACTCATAGTTCTGCATATGTACGCGCTTTGAGGGTTGCGGCACCTTTTCTATGGTAGACAGACTTGTTACCTCCATCAATCTATTTGACATTTGTGTGGTTTTGAACCGCTCATGATTGGATCATGATTCAATTGCATTGCATTATCATTTGCATTGTTTATACATAGTTTTGTATGTTTTGCATATTATTTGCATTGTTTTTACATTTGTTTTGTAATTTTGCATATCATTTGCATTACATTAGATTCAATTGCATATCATCGCACTGTTTGTGCACCCTTTAGTCTAAGGAGACCTTAAATCCTACATTCGCGTTGTCGCGCAGCTTTCGATTGCATTGTTATGCATGTTGCTAACAATGTTGTACCTGTTGAGTTTTCTTTCTCTTTTAGGCACGATATTGTATGTACGGTTCATTTGAAGCTGGTGCAACCAGATGAACCGCACAGGTATTGTATCCTCCGAGTGAGACGTATTGAGAATTGCATAATTCTCTTACATCCTTTCTGCATTGTAGTGTAGTTTGGTGTTTGCTTGCTTAAAACTGTCGCATGATATGCTTCGTTACAGCTTTCTTTGCATGATCATGAGTTATGCTCGGCTTCTTGCATTGTCGGTTGCATTTTGCCCCTGCCTTCGGGCATATCTTTATTGTCTTGCATGCTTTGTCTAAGTCTTCGGCCTTGTCAAAAATGGGTCGTCTCTGGGCTTTGACATTCACTCCCGTCATCCTTATGACTTTCGAGTTCTGTCAAAGAGGGGCAACTGTAGACACCCCATTTTTGACCGTCCTCAAGACTTGGACGTCACCGTTTGAACACTCGGTGATCATCCTTGTTTATGTTTGTCTTGAGTTCCCAGAGGTCTCGGCTACGCGCCTTGCCTCAGGATCTCTCGACTCGACTGTTTTGTGTCTGGTTTTGCACCAAACACTTGTGTTTTGTCTTTGAGGGGCAGGGAATGGCTTGTGGGCCATCTCCACACATCACCGGCCGTGGCTTGAGGCCACCGGCTGTGTTTTGTTGCCACTGGCCAAATGTTTGGCCGGCCGGCACTTTAGATAGCCGGCCGGCCATCCTTTTTGGTCAAATTGCATTTTTGGCCGGCCAACCACTGTGCATCTGCTTTTGCAGATATTTTTATGCTAGCTGGCATACATTTTGCTCCCCTCCATACACGTGTATGGAGGGATCTCCCTCTTGTTAGCTTGCCTTGGAAGCTTTACAAGATTGAGCTCTATAAGAGGGAGCCTCTTCTTCCTCCATTAGGGTTACAAAAAAATAGACAAGATTTACATAGAGAGCTCTGGTTTTAGGGTTTGAGTTGTGTATCTATCCTATATCTATCTCTCTCTCTCTCTCTTGTGTTTAGTGTGTGTTTTGTCTTACTTTTGTGCACAAACACCCACCATCACACCTTCCTTTAACTACTGAGGTACTAAGAGGCTGTCCTTGAAGTTTTGGAGCTGGTTTGAGCTCAAAGAGCCAGCTGGTCCACCATTTTTGAAGAGGGTCTACAAGGGTAACATTCTTACCCCTTTATTCCCCATTTTTGCATAGCTTTTTTACCTATCTTGCAATTGTTTTTAGACTTGGTGTATAACATATAAAAGTTCTGTTTTTGCTTCCTTTAAATAGTTGTTTAAGAGTATTTTGAGCTTTGAGGTTGTTTGACCCCTCTTAAGCCTTGTTAGGCTCCTTTTTTGTGCATTTTTGGTGAGCTCCGGGACCATTGTGTTTGGGCCTCCTCACTACTGAAATCTTGAGAGATTTCAGTGGTGAGGATGGTGCCTTGAGGTCCCAAGAAGGAGAGGGCCACCCCCTCTCCTTATTGTCCTTGAAAAGGGCCATTTTTGCCTTTTGAGGGAGCATCTAGTTTAGGTTCATGTTGATCATGCCTTAACTATTTTTTTGTGCTTATATTGTCATAATATAGCATTATTGTATGTTGGTTTAGGTACACCATGCTTGCTTAGCATACATGCCTTGTAATGCCATGTTTAGGCCTTAACATGCTTTAGGTTTTGATCCTTGTTCTAGCATGATTTTGGCCAAGCTTTGTGAAGCTTTTGTGTTTGTTTTAGCATGCTTAAGTTCTGTTTTTGGTTGTTTTGGTCGACCATAGCATGCTTAGCATAGCCACCTTGCATTTTGGCTTGTTAGCCTTAGGTGTGTGAGTGTGTAGCATGCATTACTTGCATTATTTCAGTGGTTTGAGACCACTTACCATGCTGTTTCAGTCCTTATAACATGCTTGCATACTTGCATTTGATGCTCCTTTGTTGCTTTAAAAGGTTGTTGCCTTATGCTCCATGAATGTGCTTCTTTGTATGCTTGCATGTTTAAGCCACTTAGATGCCATCTAGGTGTTCCCTTAGCATTGTCTAGGTCTGCCTTGAACCTATTTTAAGTCCTTTTGGCCTTGTGAGGCTTGGTTGACTTAGCCATGGTTTAAGTCTCCTTGGCTTGCCTCAAGTACTTGGACCAATTGCATGACATGTTTGTCTTGTTTAAATTGGTTTGGCACCATCATTAACATGATTTTCAGAGTTTACATTGCATGCTAATTGTCCATGTTTAGGCTCCTTTAAGTGTGCTTAAAGGTTGCTTGTTTGATGCTTAAGTGTTGGCCCATCAACATGTACATGTGTGTGTGTGTGTAAGCCCTCATTTCCATAGCATTGGCCACTGTTTTAGGCTTGTTTGAGGGTGTAGACACCCCATTTTTGACCATCCTCAAGGCTTGGACGTCACCGCTTGAACACTCGGTGATTATCCATGTTCTGTGTTTGTCTTGAGTTCCTGGAGGTCTCGGCTACGCGCCTTGCCTGAGGATCTCTCGACTTGACTGTTTTGTGTCTGGTTTTGCACCAAACACTTGTGTTTTGCCTTTGAGGGGCAGGGTAGGGCTTGTTGACCATCCCCACCCATCACCGGCCATGGCTTGAGGCCACCAGCTGTGTTTTGTTGCCATCGGCCAAGTGTTTGGCCGGCCGGCACTATAGATGGCCTGCCGGCTATCTTTTTTTGGTCAATTGCATCTTTGGCCGGCCAACTACTGTGTATCTGCTTTTACAGATATTTTCTCACAGCTGGCATGCATTTGGCTCCCCTCCATACACGTGTATGGAGGGATCTCTCTCTTTAGAAGCTTGTCTTGTAAGCTTTACAAGACAAAAAGCTCTATAAAGAGAGGTCTTCTCTCTTGTAAGGGGTTAGACATTTTAGACAGCCATTTTTAGGGTTTGAGTTCTAGGGTTAGGGTTTGGTTCATATCCTATCTCTATCTCTCTCTCTTGTGTGTGTTTTATCTTATTTTTGCTCACAAACACACACCATCTCTTGGAGCTGAGGCCCTTGAGGGTTGTTTTGGAGTTTTGGAGCTGGTTTCAACCTAAAGAAGCAGCTGGAGCTCCATTGTTGAAGAGGGTCTTCAAGGATAAGAAGCTTGTCCCTTTATTCCCCATTTTTGCAAAGCTTTTCTACCCATCTTGCAGCTGTTTTTTGGCTTTGCATATAACACATAAAAGTTCTGTTTTTAAGGCCTCTAAATAGTTTGTTAAGAGGTTTTAAGCTTTGGGGTTGTTTGACCCCTCTTAAGCCTTGTTTGGCCCTTGTTTTGTGCTATTTTGTGTGAGCTCCGGGACCATAGTGTTTGGGCCTCCTCACCACTGAAATCTTGAGGGATTTCAAAGGTGAGGATGGTGCCTTGAGGTCTTAGGAAGGAGAGGGCCACCCCCTCTCCTTATTGTCCTTGAAAAGGACCATTTTTGCCTATTGAGGAGCACCATGTTTAAGTGTGTGTTGGCCATGCCTTAGCTGATTTTTGTGCTTATTATGTCATAATATGCCTCTGTTTTTAGTTGGTTTTGTACACCATGCTTGCTTAGCATACATGCCTTGTAATGCCATTTGTTGCCTTAACATGCATCTAGGTTTTAACCCTTATTCAAGCATGTATTAGGCCTAGCTTTGTGAAGCTTTTGTACTTGTTTTGCCATGTTTAAGCTCTGTCCTTGGCTATTTTGGTCGACCAAGGCTCCCATTGCATAGTTCTTTTGCATTTTGGCTTGTTAGCCTTAAGTTTTGGACCATTGTTGCATGTTTAGCCTATCTTGTTTGCTTGGTTTGGCACCATCTTAACATGATTTAGAGCTTATATTGCATGTCATTAGTCCATGCTTAGCCTCTTTTAAGTGTGCTTGAAAGTTGCCTTCGTTTGCTTAAGTGTTGGCTCATTAACATATGCATTCTTGCATGTGTGTTTGGTCCCATTTCTTGAGCTTTTGGCCACTGTTTTAGGCCTAGTTAGGGCTGCCTAAATCATGTTTAAGTCCATCCCTTTGCTTGTTGCATATGCTCCTTGTACGTTGTAGCATATTGGTGAGTTGTTGCATGTTTGAACTTGCATGATTGAATGAAGTCACATGCTTGCTTGCATGCTTAAACACCTACATTGTACCTTGCATGCTTGTTGGTTGCATCGTCTCATGCCTTGCATGTTTTGTACGCTTCTTTGCATTTCCATGTTGCATGCTAGCCAACATGCTTAGGATTGCATTGCATAAGCATGCATGCTAGACCTCTTAAAATGAGTATGATAGAGGTTGGGCCTCCTTGTGTGTTTATTTGGTTTGCATTTCATTTGAAATTGAAGTTGCATACTTGATTCTTTGGGCCATCATGCATGGAAATGCGTGATTGGTGGTCCGAGAATCGAGGCTCATGTCCCTTTGAGTCATAAACATGATAAGGGATATGATTGGTGCATACATTGCTTGAAATGCATTGCCATGCCAAGTATTGCCCTCTGTTGCTGTCAAACTAGATTCTGCAGGAACTTTTGTCCGACCGGCCACATTTAGTGCGACCGGCCACCATTGTTGGCCGATGGATCAAGTTTGTGGCCGGTGACCATTCTACATGGCCGTAGTGTTCTCCTTCAGCCGGTGGTGTTCCCTGGAATCCATAGAGCAAACCCTGAGACTTTGGCAGTCATCAGAGGAGCAGAGCAGGGAAAACAGAGGCATCTTGAGCATGACAGTGGATTTCCGGGCGAAACCGAGCGCGCATGCATCGAGCCCTCTCCCCGAGGCTGCTGTTTATTGCTTTCTTAGATTAATTAATTTGCTTAATTAATTTAGTTGGTCTGTAATAATTAATTAGGTAGGATAGTTAATTCATTATTCGAATTGTATTATTCTTTTGGTCCCTCCGAGCGAGGGCAAATTTGTAATAAGTGTGGGTGAGTGTGTGTATGTCTTCCAACCCCCACTTCTTTCTCCCTTTTACTTACCTGCTTTGATGGTTAGTATTAGGGCACATTTATTTTAGCATACCTTATGCTATGCATGCGTGCATCATTCATCAGTATTACATGCACCGGGCTTGGCGCATCATGCTAATCGCATCATATTTCAAATCTAGTTTGAATACATGCTACTTGTACATTTCACATGTCATCCTTAGATTAGCCGAGCCTATTCTAGTGACATTTTGTATGCGACGCATTAGGCACTTAACATGGACTTGGATCATGCATTGATTGCTAACATGTTCTTGTTTTGGCACGGAGTACGATGTAAGTATTTTATGCTTTAACATATCGCATGCGTGTGAATGCTACTATGACAGCATGCTTACCATGAGGCTAGTTGCTTATGTGATATAACTGCTTGAATGCCTGTGGGTGAAGGTTGGATTGTTTGAGTTGGAACAACTCCTTGAAATCCGTATTTTAGCCTACTTGCGAGTAGCAAATTCCAAAACGCTTTCCAAATAAACGGATATGCAATGCTTGTTTCCAAATTAGGCGATCTAGTCTATACTTTTGTGTTGTGCGCATCACTTAGTAATTCTAGGCTAATTAATCGGAATAAGAACGCATAATGTTTTCAAAACAAGATATCGGTTAGTAGAGGCCGATCTTCGGTTCGGGCGAGAGGGGGTGCTCATAGTTGACCTTCCCCAATCGTACCCAAGTTCCCGAGCCGAGGCAACTTTGGTGATGACGGACACGTGGCCTTTGGCACCGAGTCAGGGTTTCCTAAATTCCCCCATTAAAAAATATTTAGGTGGCGACTCTGTATCTGGCAAAGCAGTCCATGTTTGGCACTTCTTTCAACAAAATCTGTTTTTTCAAAACGATTTGCCGGATTTGGACTCTTTGGTTTAGATTAAGAACCGTGACACAAATCGAGTCCAAACTGTAGCATGAGGCCCACGGGCGCGTCTACAGTTTTTGGCGACTCTGCTGGGAATTTAGAGAGCTTGACTTGAACTCGTGATATCCTGTTTTGATTTCACTTATGTGTTTCTTTGCATTGCATGTGCATTGGTGCGCCTAGGACACCGTGTTGGCCATCTGCTATTCCTGAGCGGTTTGCCGGAGGCTTGTCTTGTCAAGACATGACCATAAGGCTGACCAGTTGCGGGCTCTGCCAGTATGGGAACATAAACCCCGGTTTTACCGGGGCACCCTTTTGACCATTCGACCTAGTGCATATTCGGAATCCATAAGTGACCATTCCAAAATAGGACAGGTTGCTTACCCGATATAGGTTGTTTGAAACCACTGCGTGCGTAGTAAACCCTAGCTCTTGACAAAAATAGGACAGAGAAACCCTCCCCCCGACATAGGGGTGTTTTGGTTCTCTTTTACTCGCTATGTGCTTTTAGAGTGTATCTCTACAGGAACGCGCATATCAGTTTGCAAGTTTGAATATCAGGCCTGCGGGCATCAGTATCAGTGTTTCTGAGAAACAGTTATACCTGTGGGTGTCCGATTCAGTATTTTGGGGCAGTAATGCAGTGATTCTGGGGAACATTGATCAGTAGTAGAGTACAGTTGTTCAGCTACACCTGTGTTTGATTCGTTTGGGCTAAAATGTTGTTTGTTTTCCCTTTTAGTTCAGAGAATTGACCCAGAATAGTCAGTGTCCCCCCCTTTTTGCTGAGGCAAGACAGGTATCCGATCCATCAGTCATCGCTCAGAACAGCGGATCTATGATGATGCAGAATTCGGAAGAGATTGTGGTTATGACAGCCGCATTAGATCAAGAAATCACTCTGCAAAGTGAGACCAATGTTGATGTGCCACATCCACCTAGGTCGCCTGCTGGGCACCCGGTTTGGACCCCCCAGTTGTATCAGGCTCGTGAGCCTACCACATTCGAGTTAATGGGGATGATAGGTGACCTCCAAAGGTCCGTGGCGGATCTCGCTTATGGAATGTCAGCTTCGCCACCAGCTGCACCATATGCGGAAGCTTTATACCCCAGGAGCCCCCATTGCTGGACGGATTGTGATCGAGCTTAGCCAACCGGAGATGGCCTCCAGCTATAACAACGACGTATCAACCCAAACCCTCGATCAGGCTGAGGCCAGAGGTAAAGACAAAATAAGGCAGATGCCGATCCCATTGAACAACTGCTGTGGGCAGTCGGGGCTTTGAAAGCCGGGGGATGAGTAAACAGCAAGTATTCGCAGTCCTGACCAAGACCGTGGATGATGTCTTCCCCGCTCCAGCTAAAGGCAGTACCAGCCAGTCAGAAAACCGGGACAGGCCCCATCATGCCAGAACAGTTCCTTCCGCTCCCAACCCTGCACCTGGGAAAGATCAGAAAGTCAAGGCAGTGTCTGTCGACCCTTTCGCTAGTGCGTCTAGCAAGAGTGCTCAGGCCTCAAAGTACCTACCCTGAGGGCGCAGGGTCTTTCATGCTCTTTACATGCCGTTGTTCAAGGCACTTCAGATCCTGGCCGAAAGAGGGCACCTTAAACCCTTGGAGCCTCGACCTCTCCCGAAGAATCTCCCTCCCACACATGATGCTGCTCAGTACTGTGCGTACCACCAGCAACAGGTCATGCTACCGACAATTGTTTCCGCCTCCGTCATGAGGTGCAAGACTTGATCGACAACGAGGTTATCCTCCCGCCCACCTCAGCCAAGTCCGTTACTACCCAGTTATTGGACTTTGAGGATACTGATACTGCGAGTATGTAATCAGGGAGTGAACCACCTGCGGGCGACGCCCGGTATTTTTGATGTGGCGTCTGGCACGTATTTTTGAGCATCTGTGAATGCTAGCTTTGTAAATTCTGGCTTGGGTGTCGAGTCAGTCTTTTGTTTTGTTTTGAGTCTGTCTCATTGTCGTGAGTCAGTCCTTTTGCTTAAGGGTCTGTCTTGTTGTAACGAGTCGGTCCCCCTGTATAGAATGTCAGGTGATTCCGGGGTTGTTGCCTCGAACACCGTTTTGTTTTGTAATTACTCCTTTTGTTTCTTTTTGAGTATGTCTCTGCTAGGGAGCCAGTTGCAACCAGGAAATCTGAATGAAACAGTTGCGGCTATCATGTTCCCGTGCTTATTGCGATTTTGGGCTCGTTGTGCCAGAGGATTTGGATGGGACGACAGTACATTCTACCTGTTCTCTTGTACCCTGAAAATCATTGTAATGACCTAAGCTTTTCAAAAACCTTTTTGAACACTGCGGTGAAAACGAAGAGGAAGGAATTCCTCGGGTTCTTTACAAAACTTTGATCATTTGAGAGAAAGATAGGCATGCTAAGCCTTTAATGAATGAAATCATGCCTATCAGTGTGAGTACTGAGAGGGACCCCGGCTTGACCCAGACTGGTTCCATAATATCTTTAGCACGAGCGATTTGTCGCTTTCTTAAAAAACTTTCAAAAACAAACTGTTTTGCGCGGTCCTGCGAAGACTTGTGTGGAATTGCTCTTAAGATTGTGCAGCCTAGGATCGCTCTCAGCCTCAAGATTCCACCAGCATATTTTCGAACCTTGAAACCATTCAGAACGTTCAACAGTCAACCGTCATGTGAGGCCTGTATGGCCAACTTTGAAGCAGCCCTAAATTAGTTTAAGTCCACCCCTTTGCATGTTGTTGCATGCTCACCTTGTGTGTTGTTGCATACTAGTGTGTTGTTGCATGATTGAATGAAGTCACATGCTTACTTGCATGCTTGAACATCCACATTGTGTCTTACATACTTGTTGGTTGCATTGCTTCATGCCTTGCATGACCATTGTATGCCTCGTATGCTTCTTTGCATTTCCATGATTGCATGCTAGCTCACATGCCTAGGTTGCATCACATTGGCACGCATGCTTAACCTCTTGAATTGAGTATGATAGAGGTTGAGCCCCCTTTGTTTGATTATGTGCATTGCATTCCATATCAAAATGCATACTTGGTTTCTCGGGCCATCATGCATGGAAATGCGCGATTGGTGGTCTGAGAATCGAGAATCATATCCCTTTGAGTCATGAATATGATAAGGGGTGTGATTGGTGCATACATTGCTTGAAATGCATTACCATGCTATGTTTTGCCCTCTGCTGCTGTCAAAAACAGATTCTGCAGGAAGATTTGGCCGGCCGGCCATCTGCAGTGCCGACCGGCCATCCATCAATGGCCGATAGATTAATCAGTGGCCGGTGATCATTCCACTTGGCCGGTGGCCATTCCTCTCAGCCGGTGGTGTCCCACAGCACTCAAAGAGGCAACCCTGGGACTTTAGCAGTCTTCAGAGGAGCAGAGCAGGGAAAACAGAGGCAGCTTGTGCATGGTAGTGGCTTTCCGAGCGGAGCCGAGCGCGCATTGCATTGGGCCCTCTTCCCGAGGCTGTTTACTGCTTTCATTAGATTAGTTAATTATTTAATTAACTAATTGGTTTGTAATATTTAATTAGCTTGTAGGTTAATTAAATTGTATTATTCTTTCGGTCCCTCCGAGCGAGGGCAAATTTGTAATAAGTGTGGGTGCGTGTGTGCATATCTTCCAACCCCCACTTCTTTCTCCCTTTTACTTACCTGCTTTTGATGGTTAGTATTAGGGCATATTTAAATTAGCATACCTTATGCTATGCATGCGTGCATCATTCATCAGTATTGCATGCACCGGGCTCGGCGCATCATGCTAAATGCATAGTATTTCAAATCTAACTTGAATACATGCTATCTGTGCATTCCACATGTCATCCTAGGATTAGCCGAGCCTATTCAAGTGACATTTTGTATGTGTTGCATTAGCCACTTAACATGGACTTGGATCATGCATGATTGCTAACATGTTCTTTGTTTTGGCTCGGAGTACGATGTAAGTATTTATGCTTTAGCATCTCGCATGAATATGAATGTTAAAATGCTTACCATGCGGCTAAATGCTTATTTGATTAACTGCCTGAATACCTATGGGTGAAGGTTGGATTGTTTGAGTTGGAACAACTCGTTGAAATCCGTGTTTTAGCCTACTTGCGAGTAGCAAATCTCAAAGCGTTTTCCAAACAAACGGATATGCAATGCTTCGTTCCAAATTAGGCAATCTAGTCTATACTTTTGTGTTGTGCGCATCACATAGTAATTCTAGCTAATTAACCGGAATAAGAACACATAACGTTTTCAAAAACGGATATCATGGTTAGTAGAGGCCGATCTTCGAATCGGGCAAGAGAGGGTGCTCATAGCTGACCTTTCCCAATCGTACCCAAGTTCCCGAGCCGAGGCAACTTTGGTGATGATGGACACGTGGCCTTAGGCGAACGAGTCAGGGTTTCCTAAATTCCCCCATTAAAAAATATTTAGGTGGTGACTCTGTATCTGGCAAAGCAGTCCATGTTTGGCACTTCGTTCAAAAATCTGTTTTTCTCAAAATGATTTGCCGGATTTGGACTCTTTGGTTCAGATTAAGAACCGTGACAATTTGAGTCCTGAACTGTAGTGAGCCCAAATGAACAAAACGGGATTAATCCTCCCGAGACATTCGGGGACGTCTACAGTTTCTGGCGACTCTGCTGGGATTTTTAGAGAGCTTGACTCGAACTCGTGATATCTTGTTTTGACTACACTTATGTGTTCTTTGCATTGCATGTGCATTGGTGTGCCTAGGACACCGTGTTGGCCATCTGCTATTCCTGAGCAGTTTGCCAGAGGCTCGCTTCGAGAAGCGTGCCGTAAGGCTGACCGGTTGCGGGCTCTGCCAGTATGGGAACGCAAACCCTAATTTTACCGGGCACCCTTTTGACCATTCGACCTAGTGCATATTCGGAATCCATAGTGACCATTCCAAGCTAGGACAGGTTACTTACCCGATGTTAGGTTGTTTGAAACCGCTGCGTGCGTAGGGAAACCCTAGCTCCTGACAAAATAAGACAGGGAAACCCTACCCCAATGTAGGGGTGTTTTGGCTATCTTACTTGCTATGTGCTTTTAGAGTATATCTCTACAGGAACGCGCATATCAGTTTGCAAGTTTGAGTATCAGGCCTGAGGGCACCGGTATCAGGTTGTGAGAATCAGTTATATCTGTGGATATCCGATTCAGTGTTTTGGGGCAGTGATTCTGGGGAATAATGATCAGTAGTAGAGTACAGTTGTTCGGCTACACCTGTGTTTGATCCGTTTAGGCTGAAATGCTGCTTGTTTTTTTCCTTTCAGTTCAGAGAGTTGATACAGAATAGCCAGTGTTCCCCCTTTGCTGAGGCAAGACAGACATCTGATCCGTCAGTCACCGTTCAGTACAACGAACTTATGATGACGCAGAATTCAGAGGAGATTGCGGTTATGATAGCCGGATTAGATCAAGGAAACACTCTGCAAAGTGAGACCAATGTTGATGTACCGCATCTACCCCGGTCGCCTGTTGCGCACCTGATCTGGACCCCCCAGTTGTATTAGGCTCGTGAGCCCACCACGTTCTAATTGATGGGGATGATAGGTGACCTCCAAAGGTTCGTGGCGGATCTCGCTTACGGAATGTTGATTTCGCCACCAGCTGCACCATATGCCGGGAATTTTGTACCACAGGAGCCCCCGCTATTGGGGCGGATTGTGATCGAGCTTAGCCAACCTGAGGTTGTCTCCAGCTATGGCAATGACGTGTCAACATCAACCCAAGCCCTCGATCAGACTGAGGCCAGAGGTAAGAACAAAATGGAGGCAGATGTCGATCCCATTGAACAACTGCTGTGGGCAGTCGAGGCTTTGAAAGCCGGGGGGATGAGTAAACAGCAAGTATCCTCAGTTACGACCAAGGTTATGGATGATGCTTTCCCCACTCCAGCCGAAGGTAGTACAAGCCAGTCAGGGAAAACCGGGATAGGCCCCGTCATGCCAGAACGGTTCCTTCCACTCCCAACCCTGCACCTGGGAAAGATCAGAAGGTCAAGGCAGTGCCTGCCGACCCTTTCGCTAGTGCGTCTAGCAAGAATGCTCAGACTTCAAAGTACCTGCCCCGGGCGCAGGGTCTTCCACGCTCTCTACATGCCTTTGTCTAAGGCGCTCCAGATCCGGGCCGAAAGAGGACATCTTAAACCCCTCGAGCCTCGGTCTCTCCCGAAGAATCTCCCTCTCATACATGATGTCGCTTTGTACTGCGCGTACCACCAGCAAACCGGTCATGCTACCAACAATTGTTTCCGCCTCCGTCACGAGGTGCAAGATTTGATCGACAATGAGGTTATCCTCCACCCACCTCAGCCAAGTCTGTTACTACCCAGCTATTGGACTTCGAAGATATTGTGAGTATGTGATCGGGGTTGGGACCACCTGTGGGTGGCGCCCGGTGTATTTGGATATGCGTCTGGTACGCATTTTTGAGCATCTGCGAATGTTAGTTTTGTAAATACTGGCTTGGTATCGAGTCAGTTCTTTTTGCTTAAGGTCTGTCTTGTTGTAGCGCGTCAGTCCCCTTGTATAGAATGTCGGGTGGTTTCGGGATTGTTGCCTCGAGCACCGTTTTGTTTTGTAATTACCCTTTTGTTTTCTTTTTGAGTCTGTCTCTGCTGTGGAGCCAGTGGCAACCAGGAAATTTGAATGAAACAGCTGCGGCTATCATGTTTCTGTGCTTATTGCTAAGTTTGAGCTAGTTGTGCCAAAGGATTTGGATGGAACGGCAGTACATTCCGCCTGCTCTCTTGTGCCCTGAAAGTCATTGTAATGACCTTTAGTTTTTCAAAAACCCTTTTTGAACACTGTGGTGGTGAAAACGAAGAGGAAGGAATTCCTCGGGTTTTGCAAAACTTTGATTCATTTGAGAGAAAGATAGGCATGCTAAGCCTTTAATGAATGAAATCATGCTTGTTAGCGTGAGTACTGAGAAGGACCCTGGCTTGATCCAGATTGGTTCCACACTATCTTCAGCGTGAGCGATGTGTCGCTTTCATAAAAACTTTCAAAAATAAAATGTTTTGTGTGGTCCTGTGAAGACCTGTGTGGAATCGCTCTTAAGATTGTGCAGCCTAGGATCGCTCTCAGCCTCAAGATTCAATCCATTTGTTTTCAAACCTTGACTGCAATTCAGAACGTTCAACGATCAACCATCAAGAGAGGCCTGTGTGGCCAAATTTGAAGCAGCCCTCGAACAAGAGGCACCAAAGTCAGATCAAGAGATCAGACGTCGTCAACAGAAGCTTGCAAAGCTAGAACAGAAGCACCCCTCAAGCTAGGGGCAAAAATGTCCGATATGCTTGAAGAGCCGAAGATGGGTCTTTCTGCAAATCAATAACAACAGCCATTCCCCTGGATTTAGATGACTTCAGGATCTCAAAACCATTTGGCATGGACTTGTTACACTTTTACCCTTTGAGAGGCTCGCTGGGCCGAAAACCCGGAAGGGCGACCTAGGCAAAAGTTAGAGCAAAAGAAAAATACAAAAAAAAAAAAAAAGAGCAAAAGAAAAATATAAAAAAAAAGAAGAAAAAAAGATGAAAAAGAAAAGAAATATAAAAAAAAAAAGAAAAAAAAAAAGAGAAAAACAAAGCTCGCAAGGTCGAAAACCCGCATCGGGCGCCTTGGCAAAAGTTAGAGCAAAAAAAGTGAAGGTTAAAATACCCGAGTGTACCTTAACCGGAACTACGTAAGGCTTGATTCCCATGTTTGGGATACGTAGGCAACTTCATTCCGAAGTCCAGCCCCAACGCTTTCATAGCGACTCAGTCCATGTAATGGTTTTGATCATCCTCGCCTTCTCTGAATCCGATAGTTCGGTTGTGACACCTGAACTACGTAGGCTTGATTCCCATGTTTGGGATACGTAGGCAACTTCATCCTGAAGTCCAACCACCAACGCTTTCAAAGTGACTGTGTCCATATATGGGTTCAGACCATCCTCGTCGTCTCCGTGTCCGAGAGTTCGGTCGTGATCGTCGCTAATGAGGACTATTTACAATATGCTGCGCATCATCCAAACAAGGGGCAACTTTCCGTTGCCATAAGTTGCCATGAGTCGCCGTTCAAACCAGGGGCAACTTTCCGTTGTCGTGCAGCTCTTTTCAAGCAAGGGGCAATTTTCCATTGCCTCCGATCCGAGGTTGCGCATCTCGAGAGTAAGTTCTGTGCTCGTTGAGCATTGACCGTTGCAAAAATATAGTTTTTGAAAATTTTTACTGAGGTTGACTATTTTCTCAAAAACTATTCCATCTTTTCCAAAACTGGACCATTTTCATGGACCCAAAAAGGGAAAATTTTCAGTGCTCATAGCCTAACTTGCATGATTTTAAATAAAAAATCGAACAAGTATGTTAATCCGACTCTCATTTTGGTCAAAACTGTTTTAGTAGAAAACCAAAACAAAAATGGTCAAAATGATGAACTAGGGGCACAGTTGAGTCAGGCTCCCTGTCTTTCCCCCGTCGCCAGTATACTTGCCAGAAAGGGCACAACTGAAGCTGTCAGTAAAAGGCTGAAAGCTCTCTCACCCTCCAAGCAAAATACTCCATTCCCCATCCGGAACATCGACTAAACGTCGCCGGAAGAACTAGCCGCGAGCTAATAATGTTGGGCATGAACCCACGACTTCCTATTCATCTATCAATCACCCTGGGGAGGGATGGAAAATGAGAGAATAAAGAATAGAGAGGTGTGCGTTGAGAGAAAAGTGAGCAAAATTGTTTTGAGAGAAAAACAGAGCCTGAGGGCCGAGTGATGTGAGAATCACAAATAAGAAATGGTGGGAATCATAGCCGGAAGAACTGGCTCCTCGTGATCTGAGGTCTCTCGTTTTTGTAAACATGTCTGTGTGTCGTGTCTTTTGTTTTGTTTAGCCCAACTTTTGTTTTGAGTCTTTTTCCTAGCATGTCTCGTTGTGGTTAGGTTGTGTACCTTGTGTTCGAGTCGATCTCGCTGCGTTCAATTGTAGGCTCGATACCCCGGTTGAAACCCTTTCTCAATTTCAAAAGTCGATCGTGTGCTCAGAGTGCTGTGCCATTCTCACATTTATGCGAAGCAAAAGAAAAAGGGAAAATTTGGGCATCGAGTGTTTCAGATTCAGCAGTTCACCTTTGTAGTTCGTCTGTCAGATTGGACTGTTTGTCCAGGGTTTGCCGTGTGCAGAATGAACCAAACGCTGTGTTATGGGCTGTATGCAGATTAATCCTCAGCAGAGTATGGGCTGTGTGTTCAGAATGGGGCAGTGGGTTGCCTGAGTTGTTTTGCTGTTGGCTGGTTCGTTATCTGGTTATTACAATGCAAGTGTTCAATTTTCAAGACAAAAGATCAATTTCATTTACATTGAGGTGGAATATGATGTGATGCGATGCAATATATGAAATGAACAAAATGTAACACTTTTTCAAACAAAAAGTTTGTTTCATTTCATTATCTTTTCTCAAGTACATAGTTTTGGAAACAAAAACCTGCCTGCGGCAGTACAAGGTACTCTAGCTACCAACAAAAAAGTACAAAAATGAAGAAAAAAGCAAAACTCTGGATCAATGTCAAAAGGCCTCGGGTCTAGAGGTCCGTCCTCGTCCTCTTCCTGGACGAAGGTCCAGGAACGTCGTCATCGGCGCCATCATCTGAGCCTGAGTCAGTATCACCTCCGGTCTCCTCCTCAGATGACTCCGACTCTGCCTCTGCCTCCTCCTCAGCCTCAGACTCATCATCATCATCAGGAACGGGTGCCCGTGAGCTACTCCCAACATAGGTGTGCCCCGCTTTGGTGCGGGGGTATACTCTGCCATCTCGGTGGAAACGGAAAGGTCAGCAGGAGCACCTCCACAGTAGAATCTGGAAAGGATGCTGAAAAGTACAAAAAGGCAAACGCATCAGTAATTGTGAGCAGTGTAGTCAGATCAGTACAAAATGCAGTGTATGAGTACAGTGCGTGAATACTGTGAGCAGAGTATCGGTACAGAATACAGTGTTTGAGTGCAGTGTATGAATGCCGTGAGTAATGATGAGAACAGTTTGTGGGCTGCAGTGTATTAGATGCCGCGAGGGCAGTGTACCAAGTGTTGAGTTGTGCGTCAGAGTATGTGAAACAGTTTATGTATGGTTCGAGACCGTGGCCAGAAGAACATACCGGAATACTGTAAATGGATAGAAGGTCAAGGCTCTGTTGGAGCATCCCCATCATCGCAGCAGTCAACTCCAGGGACTGGCGGGTGTACTCGGAAGAGGCCTGCAAAAGTATTAGATGCATCAGTATTCTGCGGAATATCAATAAACTGAAATGAAATGACAATGCAAGATGCAAGATAAAGTAGTACATACCGGAGGTAAGTCGTAGAACCCGACTAACTCATGATCAGCCGGAGGGGGAGCAATGGAATCTGGTAAGTCGCCCCACCCTGTCCTCGGCATGTCATCAAAGTGGGCATGCTGGCCAACTAGCCCCCCGTCCCCTCCGAGCTCCACTCCTGCCACGGACTCGAGCTGTCCTCGATGTCCCTGCCCCCGCTCTGCCCTAACTGCTGGCGCCGCGGGCCTCTCTCGCTCAACTCGACGGCCACGCTCAGAGTCGCATGATATAGGCCCGGACATACTCTCTGTGTAGTGCCTTCGCCCCTGAAACCATCTGCCTCCCAGCCGATCGTATAGTCAGTCATCTGCTCGGGAGTAAACCTCTCTGTCTCCCTCATGTGCTCGGGAGGGTGAACCGGGACTATCTGCTCCGGTAAACCTAGGGTCTGGCGTAGGAAACGCTCACCCAGGTACCAAGCCCGACAGACCGGGCCCTCCAGCAAAATCCTAAAACGGGCAGTCTCCTCTACACCGGCAAATCGGTCCCGAATCGTCGCTGGCAAAGGAGCCCAGGGCTGCCAGGTGATCTGCAAATGAAATACAGTTTGTTATCTACTGTTATTAAAAATACAGTGTGAAGCGAAGCTTAAATAAATTCTAAAGTTGAACATACCTCTGCGGGGTGATGGTGTCGAAGTAGCGGCGGAAGAAGATAAACGACTCGCGGGGTCTCCGCACGCATCTCACGTCAAAGCGCGAGAGAACGGACCGACGAGAGGGGTCTCTACATCTGGCACGGGCACGAGCCTCAGAAAGTAGGCGTAAAGCCACAACTACAGAGTAAATACCAATATGCTTATCAGATAAAGCAGAATACAGAAGAAAGCAGAAATCACAGAGCCGTGTATTGCGTAGTGTATTGTGCAGGGTGTACAGTGTGTGCAGTATACAGTCAGTGTAAAACAAAGTATGTGTGTGCCGTGTGTACAGTATACAGTCAACGTGAAGCAGACCACAGTGTGTGCAGGGTACAGAGTACAGAAAATGTAGAACAAAAATGAACAGCAGAAAAGAAAATGTACCTCCCAAGCTCGCCAGTAACCCCTGAGCAACTATCCGCTGCAACGGGAAGCTGAGCTCATATATCCGTATAGGGTGGCCAAGGCAGCCCCACCCCAGTCGTAGCGCAAGATCTGTGTGACATCCACAAGGGCGCTGAGCAAACAGAGGGGCACGGTGTTCGCCCGGTCGGCGAAGATAGTCGTCCTTAGCAGAAACATCAGGAAGCCGCGCGCATATCGCTCCACCGCCTCCTGGGTCATCGGAGCCTCCTCAACTAAGGCTGGCTGAACCCTGAACTGGACCTCGAACCATGAGTACCTGATGAAGCCGGGACGCACGAGAGGCGGCACCTCGCCAAGCAAGTAGATCTGAGCGGCCTCCCACTCGTCCATGTCAGTGTCAAAGGGGATCGGATCACCCCCTACCCCGATGCCGGTGAGCATCGAGAAGTCATAGGGAGTCATCGTCATGTCTCCCGTAGCAGAGAAGTGGAAGGAGTCGGTGGTGTCCCACCACCTCTCCGCTAGAGCGGCAAGGAGAGGCCTGCTCGCAGTGAGGCGCGAGAGTCCCCTGCAGAATGCGCCGAAGCCGGCCTGATCCACGATGTGGCGAACCGCATCGGGTAGCTCCGTGTACCAATCTCGAGCGGCAATGTTCCCATACCCCCGGACGACATGGGAATCTCCCTGTATTCAAAAACAAAACAGTTGCGAAGCAATGTGAAATGTACAGTTTTGAAGAACAGTCAATTGATACAAACATAGCGTGTGTGCACGTTTTCAGTTCAAACAGATACCGGTGCCGGTGTGCTTACAGTGAACTACAACATGTGATGTGTCAGTGTGTTTGGGTGGTTCAGAGCAAACATAGCGTGTGTGCACGTTTTCAGTTCAAACAGATACCGGGTACCGGTGTGCTTACAGTGAACTACAACATGTGATGTGTCAGTGTGTTTGGGTGGTTCAGAGCAAACATAGCGTGTGTGCACGTTTTCAGTTCAAACAGATATCGGGTGCCGGTGTCCTCGCAGTGAATTACAGTGTATGATGTGCCAGTGTGTTTGAGTGATTCGGGGCAAATACAGTATGTGTGTGCACGTTTTCAATTCAAGCAGGTATCAAGTGCAAGTGTGTTCACAGTCAAACTACAGTATACAGTGTATCAGTGTATCTGAGCTAAGCAGTTAAAGAGCATAATCAACTATGGCAGTTAAAATATACTACATTGCGGAAAATAATAAAGAGGAAAGACTGTACCTCAGAAGTGCCAAAAGACAAATGGGATGCCGGCTTGCGCAGAAGAAGCTCTGGAGCCACCATCCTATCGAAGCTCCTGAACTGGCGAAGACCGTCTGGAGGCAGCACGTGGATCGCTGGCCGGTAGGTCGCCGGGTTGAACAGGCGGATGCTCAAGGGGAGGAGCTCGGCCTCGGGATCCATCTCGTGATCCGGGGGAGTCCCGCCCCGTGGGATATCATCCGCCATGTCAAAAGTAGTGTGAAAATGACCGGAAGAGAGAAGACCGGGTGAGAATGCGAAAAGTCAACGGAAAGTCAACCCCGAGGGGGCGGAAAATGGCCGGAAAAGCCGGGGTGCGGAAAAGACACAAAGATCAAAAGAAACTCGAGGGGAACAAACCCCAAAAGGCGAAAATCGAAGAGGAGGCACCGAAACGAAGTTTCGTTCGGATGAAAATGTTCGAAACGCGAAGAACTTCGCGAATCAAACGTCGAAAAGGGCGTGAAAATCAAGGAAAACGAGGAACGAAGGAAGAAAAATGCTCTAGAGAGAGAGGGGAAGAAATTTCGGCTAAGAGGAAGTAAGAAAATAGGGTTTGAAACCCTATTTTAAAAGACCCAAGGCCAAAAGACCAAACTGCCCCGAATCAGGCATGTTTGGCCGGTCGGCCACATTTTTGGCCGGCCGGCCAAATAGTTGGCCGGTGGAATGTTTTGATGGCCGGTTGATGGCCGGTGACCTCTCCTTATGGCCGGTGAGCCTCCTACAACCTTGTTTGGGTCAGATGTGTAGTTTGGGGCCTTTATTGCTCAAGATAGTGCAAGACAGTGCATTTCCGAAGCTCAACCGGACTCCGTTTTGACCTCGGACCGTGTTTTTCTGTGCGAAGCATTCGAATATGTGCAAGGTGTATCCTTCTTGTATCCTTTTGTCTCTTTCAAGATTCGAAAGTTGCCCGCATGCATACGTCACAACGTTTTGTCGTGAAATGCGCGTTGGTTATACGTCACTTCACTTGCATTGTTATGCATCCGTGGTCTGGCGAGACCTTAAATACGCACGGTCTAGGAGACCTTAAATCCTCTGAAGGTGCAAGTCCTTCGGTAATTGTCGTGCCTGAACGACTTTTGGTAAGTTGCATTATCATGCATTTCAAGCAATGCGCGTCGTCGCGCATTCGAGTTCACGAGCATTTTGAGCGACATGCGTGGTCGCGCATTCAGGATAGTATGCATTGTCGTGCATATCAAAAGACGTGCGTTGTCACGCATCTGCATCATCTGCATCAACATGCATCATTTGCACTTTCAAAATCAAAAAAAAAAAAAACAAAACAACAATCATGCATCATCATGCATTTGCATTTCAAAAAAAGAAGAAAGAAAGAAAACAACAAAAACAACATGCATCATTTACATTTTAAAAACAAACACCGAAAATGCATCATCATGCATTTTCCCTTCAGTATTGCATATGTCATGCATTACATTGTATATAGTGCATATGTCATGCATTACATTGTAGATAGTGCATATGTCATGCATCATTTTAGTATTGCATATGTCATGCATTTCACTATAAATAGTGCATATGTCATGCATTTCGTTGTATATAGTGCATATGTCATGCATTCCATTGTAAATATTGCATATGTCATGCATTCCATTGTATAAACTGCATATGTCATGCATCCACTGTATATATTCCATCTATTGCATATTGTACATATTGCATTGTAGATTGCATGCATTCACTGCATCACCCCCTCCATTTATGGCTTGCGCCTTTCCATGTTGAGCTTGGTCTGGTATGTGCCCATATCTTTCACGTCGAAGCACAGTTATGATATTATGTGTACGCACCTATTCCACGCTGGTATGTTGGTTTGAGGGTGACAGCACCGTATCTGTGTTAGACGCGGCTTGTATGTGTCCATTCTTTTCCTAGGCAAGATTTGGTTTGGCTTGCGCGCCATATCCACTGTATATATTACATTGTAGTGTAATTTTTGCATCCAACATTAGGATCATTGTTCTGTCGTTAGCGGGTCGTTTCCCCACTTATGTCATTCCACCCAATTATTTGTTCTTGTGTCCGTCTACATCACTCATAGTTCTGCATATGTACGCGCTTTGAGGGTTGCGGCACCTTTTCTATGGTAGACGAACTTGTTACCTCCATCAATCTATTTGACATTTGTGTGGTTTTGAACCGCTCATGATTGGATCATGATTCAATTACATTGCATTATCATTTGCATTGTTTATACATAGTTTTGTATGTTTTGCATATTATTTGCATTGTTTTTACATTTGTTTTGTAATTTTGCATATCATTTGCATTACATTAGATTCAATTGCATATCATCGCACTGTTTGTGCACCCTTTAGTCTAAGAGACCTTAAATCCTACATTCGCGTTGTCGCGCAGCTTTCGATTGCATTGTTATGCATGTTGCTAATGATGTTGTACCTGTTGAGTTTTCTTTCTCTTTTAGGCACGATATTGTATGTACGGTTCATTTGAAGCTGGTGCAACCAGATGAACCGCACAGGTATTGTATCCTCCGAGTGAGACGTATTGAGAATTGCATAATTCTCTTACATCCTTTCTGCATTGTAGTGTAGTTTGGTGTTTGCTTGCTTAAAACTGTCGCATGATATGCTTCGTTACAGCTTTCTTTGCATGATCATGAGTTATGCTCGGCTTCTTGCATTGTCGGTTGCATTTTGCCCCTGCCTTCGGGCGCATATCTTTATTGTCTTGCATGCTTTGTCTAAGTCTTCGGCCTTGTCAAAAATGGGTCGTCTCTGGGCTTTGACATTCACTCCCGTCATCCTTATGACTTT